>PVJI01004791.1:0-104185 GCA_004026765.1 Micronycteris hirsuta | reverse complement strand
ATTTTATTTATTTATTTTTAGAGAGAGGAGAAGGGAGGGAGACAGAGAGGGAGAGAAACAGCAATGTATGGTTGCCTCTCACATGGCCCTCACTTGGGGACCTGGCCTGCAACCCAGGCATGTGCCCTGACTGGGAATCGAACCGGGACCGTCTGGTTCCCAGCCCGCGCTCAATCCACTGAGCTACACCAGCCAGGGCTCTCCTTTTAAATGACTCTTTAAAATTGACTTTATGTTTTTCGAAAAGTTTTAGATTGACAACAAAATTGACAGGGAAGGGTGGAGGATGGGTGAGAGGTGAAGGCGAACAAGAGGGACAAACTTCCAGTTATAAAGTAAACAAGCCACAGAGATGTAGTGTACAGACAGGGAATGTAGTCGGTAATATTGTAATAACTTCGCATAGTGATAGATGGTTACTATACTTACCATGGTGATCACATAAGGTATATGAATGTCACGTCATATGTTGTACACCTGAAACTAATACAATATTGTATTCGAACTTACTTTAATTTAAAAAAAATTAAATGGCCCTGGCTGGTGTAGCTCAGTGGATTGAGCGCGGGCTGGGAACCAGAGAGTCCCGGTTCAATTCCCCGTCAGGGCACATGCCTGGGTTGTGGGCCAGGTCCCCGTGAGGGCCATGTGAGAGGCAACCGTACACTGCTGTTTCTCTCCCTCTCTGTCTCCCTCCCCTTCCCTCTCTCTAAAAATAAATAAAAAATAAAATCTTAAAAAAAATTAAATGAAAGGAAGGTACAGAGACTTTTCATGTACTCACTGCCTGCACAATGCATTACCAACTTCCCCACCAGAATGGCTACATATTACAATTCAGGAACCTACACAGACACATCATAATCACCCAGAGTCCACAGTTTATCTTAGAATTCACTCTTGCTGTTGTACATTCTGTAGGTTTGAACAAATGTATAATGATGTGCATCCATCATTGTAGTAGCGTGCGGAGTATTTCCAATGCCCTAAAAATCCTCTGCTCTGCCTATTCACCCCTCCCCTCTCTCCCAAGCCCTGGCAACCACTGACCTTTTTACTGTTTCCATAGTTTTCTAGAATGTCAGATACTTGGAATCACACAGTATGTAGCCTTTTCAGATTGCCTGCCTTTCTTTCTTTCTTTCTTTCTTTCTTTCTTTCTTTCTTTCTTCTTTCCTTCCTTCCTATCATTCTTCTTACATAGAATTTATTGGGGTGACATTGGTTAATAAAACGATATAGGTTTCAGGTGTACAACTCTATAATACATCATCTGTATATTGTGTGTTCACCACCCCAAGTCAAGTCTCCTTCCATCACCATTTATCCCCCCTTTTCTATTTTCTACCTTCCCCATCCCCCTTTCCCTCTGGCAGTCACCACAGTGTTGTGTGTCTGTGAGGGTTCTTTTTTCCTTAATCCCTTCACCTTTTTCACCCAGCCTCCTAACCCCCCTCCTCTCTGGCAGCTGTCAGTCTGTTTCCATTTTGCTTGTTAGTTCAGTTTGTTCATTAGATCCCACATATAAGTGAAATCACGCGGTGCTTGTCTTTCTCCGACTGGCTTATTTCACTTAGCATAATGTTCTCTAGGTCCAACCATGCTGTCTTAAAAGGTAAGATTTCCTTTTTACAGCTGAGTAGAATTCCATTGTATAAATGTCCCATATTTGTGTTATCCACTCATCTACTGATGGGCACTTGGGCTGCTTCCATATCTTGGCGATTGTAAATAACAGTGCAATGAACATAGGGGAGCTTATATTATTTCAAATTAGTGTTTCAGGTTTCTTTAGATATATTCCCAGAAGTGGAATCACTGGGTCACAAGGCAGACCCATTTTTAATTTTTTGAGGTATCTCCATACTGCTCTCCACAGTGGCCACACTCAGATTGTTTTTTCATAGTAATATGCGTTTAAGTCCTCCCCATGTCTTTTCATGGCTTGATAGCTCATTTCTTTTTCATGCTGAATAATATTCCATTGTCTGGATGTGCCACAGTTAATTTATCCATTTACCTAAGGACATCCTGATTGTCTCCAAGCTTTGGCAATTAGGAACAAAACTATTGTAAAAACATCCACATGCAGGTTTTCGTGTGGACATAAGTTTTTGACTTACTTGGGTAAATGCCAAGATCTAGCCTAATCTAATCATCAGAATCGCTGGATCGTATGTTAAGAGTGTTTAGTTGTATAAGAAACCACCCAACTGTCTTCCAAAGTGGCTGTACCGTTTTGCACTCCCACCAGCAATGAAGGAGAGCTCCTGTGGCTCCGCATGCTGCCAGCATTTGGTGGTGTCAGTGTTCTGAATAGTGGCCATTCTGATAGGTGTGCAGTGATATCACATGGTTGTTTTCATTTGCACTTTCCTGATGACATATGATGTGCAGCATCTACTCATATGCTTATTTACCATCTGTATATATTCTTTGGTGAGGTGTCTGTTCAAGTCTTTGGCCCAATTTTTAGTCAAGTTATTTTCTTATTATTAAGTTTCAAGTGCTTTTGTATATTTTGGATAACAGTCATTCATCAGATGTGCCTTTTGCAAATATTATCTCCCAGTCTGTGGTTTGTCTTCTCATTTTCTTGATTAATGCTCTTTTAAAATTATGTACTCTACCTTTTGCATTGCTGACATATGCATATGATATTATATTAGTTAGACATTTATATAATTTATGAAGTGATCACCCTGATAAATCTAGTAGTGCCCACCTGACACCATACATAGTTTTTCATATTATTGAGTATGTTCCCTATGTTGTACTTTACATCCCTGGGACTATTCTGTAACTACCAATTTGTACTTCTTAAATCCTCCCCCTTTTTCACCCCCCCCAATCCCCTCCCATCTGGCAACCATCAAAATGTTCTCTGTATCTATGAGTTTGTTTCTGTTTTGTTTGTTCAGTTATTTTGTTTTTTAGATTCCACATATAAGTGAAAACATCTGGTATTTGTCTTTCTCTGTCTGACTTATTTCACTCAGCATAATAGATGTACCATTTCTTTAACTACCCCCATTGGTGGACATTTAAATTATTTCCAATTTTCTGCTGTTATTAACAATGCTGCAACAGAAATCCTTATAAAATACATCAGTTCCCACATGGGCAAATATATCTGTAGAATAAATTCCTAGAAGTAGGATTGCTTTGGTCAAAGGGCATGACTTTTGTATGTTTATACAATATTGTTTATTTCAGTACTCATGGAAAGAATGGACAACCCGAAATTTTGCCTTTGCTAGAAGGCCTCTTTGGAGTTTATCACAGAAACCATCAAGTGCTTGAGTTTGAAGTATTTGTCTTTTATCTTGATCTACTGCAAGTTTGTTCCTTCTTTCCCCCAGTACGTATTAAGCAAATACTGTATACCAGGCATGCTGGTAGGCTTTGGGGATAAAATCACAAACAAGGGAGACATGGTCACTGCCCTTATGATATTTATAGTTTGGGAGGTTGGAGTTGTGGGGGGAGAAAGAAAGAAATAATTAACACCGAAGAAATGAACACATGAAAGAAATAATTATACACCAAATCATTACAAAGTGGGTCAAATGCCATGAAGGAGAAGTACAATGTGACCAAAGGTGTTTACTAGGCTCCTGACTTTGGGGATCTGAGAAGACTTCCTAGAGGAAGTGGTGTGTATTCTGATCAGTGAGAGAGATCCAGCTAGGCGGAGGAAATGGTAGGTTTGAAGGCTTGGAGTTAGAAAGGAGTGTACAGTAGGGCCAGCAGCATGGATTATGGGATCAAGGAAGGACTTTCAAGGTCATTTAACTCCAATCTCCTCACTTGACAGGTGAACAAACTTAGGTTCAAAGAACTAAATGACTTGGTCAAGGTGATACAGATAGCAGCAGAACCAGGACTAGGGCCTGGCTCCTCTGGTGTTTTTCAGATGACGCTGTGCTGCAAAATGCAGCATGCCCATCCTGAGGTCTAGACATCTATGGGATAATTGCCTAGGTTCATGTGGAGGGAGTGTTTAAGTTCAGGTCCTGTGACTAGCAGCCTGGCATGTTTGTTTCTCTTTACTAGTAAGATACAGTTTGGGCAAATGGCAGTGTAGCATTCCAGTCTAGTGGGTTGGTTTAGCGCTTGGCATACTTGTCTCTTCTCCAAGTGTAGATAATAAATAATAATGATATTAATAATGGTGGTTATTTATATAGTGCTTGCTATATGTCAAATGCTGTTCTGAACTTTTTATATATATTTCATTTAATCTTGACAATAATCCTACAAGGTAGGTATTATTATCACCCCATTTTACAGATGAAGAAATTGAAGCTCTGAAGGTCAAGGCATTTGCTCAAGGTCACAGAGCTAGTGAGTGGCAAAGCATGGACTCGGTCCAAGCAGCCTGGTTTTAGGGCCCACATACTTTTCCCAGTCACTCTCAGTGTCAGCAACAAGGTCGTAGACTCAGGTCTAGACCCTGAGCAGCTTTGTGCTTTAGAGGGCCTACACAACCCTAGCTGCACTTCAGAACCACTTGAGAAGCTTGCCAAAAATGCTAATGTCCAGGCCTCACAGTAGGTCAGTTAAATCACAGTCTCTAGGGGTGGATTCTAATCATTGATGGTTTTGGAAAGCTTCCCTGGTTAGTCCAATATGCAGCTAAGGTTGAGAAGCACTGGAATATAGCCTTACCATTCCTTCTTCCTTTGGATGTGTTTTAGTTCAAGCTGGTGCAAAATACTATAGGCTGGGAGGCTTAAACAACACTTCTCACAGTTCTGTAGGCTGGGAAGTCCAAGGTCAAGATGGCAGTAGTTTCAGTGTCTGGTGAGAAACTACTTCCTGGTTTGCAGACAGCCACCTTCTTGCTGAGTTCTCACAAGGTAGAGTAAGAGAGATCATCTCTCTAAGTCTCTCATTATAAGGGCACTAATTCCATTCACGAGGGCTCCACCTTCATGACCTAATCACTTCCCAAAGGCCCCATTTCCACACACCATCACACTGGGGATCAGGCCTTCAACATATGAATTATGGGGGCACAAAAACATTCAGTCCCTAGCAGGAGGCAGCCAGCAATACATGTTTTCCTTTGTGTTCTGAATATCAGTTTAGTATGACACTTGTAGAGGCATTGATTCATACCACACCATGAGCTCCAGTCTTAGCATAAAGAATTCATTCAGCCCTGGCTGGTGTGGCTCAGTGGATTGAGCACCAGCCTGCAACCCAAAGGGTCAGCAGTTCAATTTCCAGTCAGCGTACATGCCTGGGTTGCAGGCGAGGTCCCTGGTTGGGGGTGTGTGAACCAGTTGATATATCTCTCACACATGAATGTTTCTCTCCCTCCCTTCCCAGCTCTCTAAAAAAAATAGAAAAATAAATAAAATCTTTTTTTTTTTTAAAGAATTCATTCAGTGCCCTGGATGGTGTTGCTCAGTTGGTAGGAGCATAGTCCCATAACTGAAAGGTCGAGGGTTTGATTCCTGGTCAGCACACATACCTAGTTTGTGGGTTTGGTCCTCTGTCTGGATGCATAGAAAACCTGTCTGCATACGAGAACAGTAGCCAGTTGGGGCACATATGGGAGGCAATTAACGTTTCTCTCTCACATCGCTGTGTCTCTCCTTCTCTTTCTCCCTCCCTTCCCCTCTCTCTAAAATCAATGAACATGTTCTTGGGTGAGGATTTAAAAAAAAGAATTTATTCAGTGCACATACTGTAGCAGCCACATTCAATGTTGATATGTGGTAACAAGCATATCGGGGGCTAAGATAGCATTCTCAGTGCCAGGCATCAGGAAACAGTGTAGCTTAGTGGTACAGAGCTTCATTCTGCATTAAACACATTCAAGTGGATGCTTTGTCTCTCATGTTCTATAATTTTGGGATTTATCCTTTCACCAACTCCATTTTGTCATCTATAAAATCTGGCTAATATGATAATATTACCCATTTCATGAGATTTTTGTGAAGATTAAATGAGCCAGAACACGTAAAAGGCTCGGTGTAACAGTTGGTAAATATTGTCCTTTTTTTTCACTTCATGACCATTCATGTAGCTTATTTGAGCCTGGTCACAAGCAAACAGTTGTATTTGAGAAAAGCTACTAGTGACACTGATATTGAAGGAAATTTGGTTTGACATTTCCTGAGTGTCTGATATATGCAATGAGGGATGCTAGGCCCTGAAGAGCTAGAACAGGGAGGAAGGCCCAGTACCTGCTCCCCTAAGCTGGCTGGCCGCCAGCCCAGATATTGTACCTAGATAACTCTTACCAGATAGACTGTACCATAGCAGAAGTCTAAACGAGGGGAGGAATCAGTTAAGACAAGGAGACAGGGGCACTTAAAAAAGGTTAAGGACACGGGAGTGTGTGTTGATCATGTGCAGAGGGCATAGGCTGAGACACAATGTTAAGCGTGAGGTTAAGGCCGTCCCAAATGGCTGCTTCCTTCCAGGCAAAATAAGCCACACATTTGTGAGTGATGTGTCATGACTTTATTGCATGTTAATATTCATTCTAACCCCATGGAACAAGAGCCCTGTGACAGCCATTCTTTGCCATCATCTTGGCTAGGAGCATGGCATCCGGAGTTCAGACTTGAGAGCCTGGCTACTTTGACTGGAACATTTACTTCTTGGTGACCAAATCACCTCTTCCCATCTTCTATTTTCAGGCTCAGAGCCCCTCGCTTCCCCACTGTGGAGGAGTAGACGTCCATTTCTCAGGAGCCACGGACTGCTTCCGGCAGATAGTGAAGGCCCAAGGGGTACTGGGACTCTGGAATGGATTGTCAGCCAACTTACTGAAGGTGAGAAGAGTGGGCAGTCTCTACTGTTTCTCTTCCTCTTCCAGTTCCTTTGCCACTCCCCCTATAGTTTGGATGGAAACGCCCCCTCTGGTATTGGTGGTAACCAGAGGCCCACGTGTACAGCCTGGCTGTCAACTCTGAAGAGGGAAGACCTTGTACAATGTTGGGGAATCTGATACCCCATCCCACAGGAGCTGATCATTTAATGTAGAGGTTCCTACCATGGGGGTTCATGGACTCCCAAGGGGAACCTAACCCCCATCCTAAAATTGTATGCAAAAATACAGATGTGTCTGCATGAGGGCCCCTCTCTGGGGAAAAGATCCATAGATTTCATCATATTCCCAGGAAACTCCATGACAAAAAAACAAGCAAATAAAAGCAGTTAAGAATTCTGGGTTTCCCTGACCAGTGTGGCTCAGTTAGTTGGGCATCGTCCTGCAAAGCAGAAGGTCGGTGGTTCAATCCCTGGTCAGGTCACATGCCTGGGTTTTGAGTTCAGTCCTCGTTGGGGTACATACAAGAAGCAACCAATCAATGTGTCTCTCCCTTTCTTTCTCCCTCCCTTCCCCTCTCTCTAAAAATAAATAAATAAAATCTTTTTTAAAAAAGAGAACTCTGAATTAACCTAACATTAGATGACACATAAATGGGTCCAATCAAGACAGGCATATGTTGACAGGAAGTATCAGATTGTCTATGTGTATATTAACCCGGACCTGTGCTTTCCCAGAGCCATTCAGCTGCTCTGCCATTCCTGCCCCCCCACCTGCCATCTTCTCTGATTCCAAAAAGATTTACCACATTGTATTATCCACAGCCTTTAACTCAGTTTACCCTGACTCAAGTTGATTGTGGACACATTGACACTTTAAGACTTTAACATGCTTTTTATTTTATTTTTAAACAGATAGTTCCATATTTTGGAGTTATGTTTGGTACCTTTGAGTTCTGCAAGAGAATCTGTCTTTACCAAAATGGTTACATTGTGTCGCCTCTGAGCTATAAATTGACCCCAGGGGTGGATCAGAGTTTGAAGCCCCAAGAACTACGAGAATTAAGGAAGTTCTTCAAAACTAGAAAACTAAACTCTAGAAAACCGACTCTTTAAAACTGAATGGAACTGGAAGTGCACTGACTGAAGGCGTGTTGCAATCACAGGTAAATGTAGCCTCATAATTGCACATGCATGGAGTGATAAGAGGGTACTCTGATCTGCTGCTCTTGGAAATGAGAAGATTCAGCCATACGCAACCTCTGAGCTCCAAACTGATGTTCCTGGGAACACCTGCACCATGGGAAGGTTTCCCAACATGACTTTCTCCTGATGGTGTTCCACCAGATTTTATAACAAAAGCTAATAGTAATGATATGTGCGATTTACACAACACCAAAGAAAGGGCATTGTTATGACACCTCAAAGCAACATATAGTTAAAATGACTGAGCAGAGACCATGTCATGTCATGCACTCAGTCACATGGTCACAGCTTGTGCTAACCCATATTGGCCTAGTTTTGCTCAATTTGACCAGAGACTTCCTACTATAATCATTCTGGAATTCATAATATTTGCTGACTTACGACTGCACACATCACAGTGTAAACTATGCCTTATCAGAAGCTAAATGAAAGTGTTTAACATTTGAAAGTTATGACTATCATAGTAGAATCATCCTTTGTTTAAATTTGAAGCATCCCAGGCTTAGAATCTGGTGTCTCAGGAAGGCAGTCTGTATCATGACTGCTTATTCATACTCCAAAAGACCTCCTTCCTGTTGAAGTCATGTACAATTTAAGTGGCCTGAATTCTCTGCCTTTTTAACTTGCTTTGCAAGCCTACCTTGAAAACAAATTATTTAGTCAACTTACGTTATTCTCACAAGACATCCCAGTTGCCTAGAAAGGATCAAATAGAGCATTTTACGCACATACCAAAAAAATAAATAACTGACAACAGTTTAGGCTAATCATCTCTATTAGATTTTTAAAAAGTCAAATTTTGGATTGTTCCACCTTGGGGATTTTGTGTCAAGTTTATATAACTGTACTTTCAAATAGTGCCTATCTATACACTAAACAATATCTAATATTATGATACTCGTTTATACACACACAAGCTTTCAGTATGTTGAAAGTACTTTTCCCTATTAAATTTATTTTTCAAATAAAAATCATGTGTTGGTCATTTCTTACTAATCTGAGTTACAAAACTATGGTTAAATATATACTGGCCAAAATCATTACATACTCAGAACCTTGTCCTATTGAAATATACCAAAATAACTCATTTTTCCAATTGTTGTGGCAGATTGTGTTTTATGGGGAATGACAGTTAATACACACATGAAAATCTCATCTGCAGCCCAATCTGTTAGAGTCTGGAGGATGGCAGACTCTTTACCCAGAGTAAATAGTTCACATTTGTTACTCTTTCTTTCCCTTGAAGTAAACAATTTTTTTTTAATTCTGAAAACTACAAAAATTTTGTTTTACTAAATCTAAAATCTTAATGGTTACTTACCTCATATCAGTATCTTTAAAAACTTTTTCGAATTTATTGATTTTTACAGAGAGGAAGAGAGAGGAAAAAAAACATCGAGTTGCTGTTCCACTTATGTATGCATTCTCTGGTTGCTTCTTGTATATGCCCTGACCTGAGATTGAACCCGCAACCTTGACGTATTGGGAAGATGTTCTAGCCAATTGAGCTATGGGGCCAGGGCCTCATATCACTATCTTCTTTGTATTCTTCCACAGGTATGATGAAATAGATAGCTAAGCTCTTGCTACTGCCATGCATAGGAATATTTTCTGAGCTGCTGTTTTGATTTTTTTTTTAATTAAGGAGGGCCCTGGCTGGTGTGGCTCAGTGGATTGAGTGCTGACCTGCAAACCAAGGGTCGCTGGTTCAATTCCCAGTCAGGGAACATGCCTGGGTTGCAGACCAGGTCTCCAGTAGGGAGCGCACGAAAGGCAACCACACATTGGTGTTTCTCTCTTTCTCCTTCCCTTCCCCTCTCTCTAAAAATAAAGAAATAAAACCTTTAAAAAATTAAGGAGGAAAAAGCATATGCTTCAGTTTTCTAATTTGAAAAGAACTCTTTAAAACTCTAGCTCTGGCCCTAGTTGGAAAGCTCAGTTGGTTGGAGTGTCATCCTGATGTGCCAAGGTTGTGGGTTTGAGCCAAGGTCAGGACACATACAAGAAGCAACCAATAAATGCATAGATAAGTGGAGCAACAAATCAATGTTTCTCTCCCTCTGTCTCTCTGTCTCTTTTTCCCTCTCTCCACCCCGCTTCCCTCCTTTCCTCTATCTAAAAAAAAAAAAAAAAAAAAAACCTCTAGCTCTCTCTAAAGTGAACTGAGAGCTACTTCCATTTTCTCAGTGTTATAAAGGGAATGTTCTGCTTTATGGTTTGGCAGTGTGCACCAAGCTGGACCAAGCACTTTAGGAGAATTATATTAAGTGTGATGCAGTATTGATCCAAGAGTAACTTACAGTCTTAAGGAACAAAACTTACCTACATACATGAAATGACTATGATTACAAAACGAATGCAAGCAAAGGCATGATAATGTGGTAACAGCTGTTTGCAAGATGGCCAAGAGGTTCTGTGTATACTTTCTGAATCAATGATTAACAGGACCATCAGGTGAGAGGGGCCAGTAATGGGTAGGAGGGCTTGGAGGTAACGAGTCTTGAACTAAGTTTTGAAGGAAGTATCAGGACTTTAGTTGGTCAAGAGTAAGTTGGAGGGCATGGCAGGTTGAAGGCAGGTCATGTACAGTGTCACAGAGATGGAAGCAAGCAAAAGATGTTTGGGATAGAGTAAGAAGACTGGCTTCATGCATTTACTCAGCTGCTGGGTACCCTGGACCCAATGGTCCATAAGTCAGATAAGGTCCTTGCCCTCCTAGTACTTGCATTCCAGTAAAAGCAGCAGTCAATAAAGACATAAACAAATCAACAAGATTTTAATGGTATGAAGAAATATGTAGGACACTTCATTAGAGAAATATGTGCAAGGGAGGGAAATGTTTTACATCAAGGAGCCAGGGAAGGCCACTCTGAGATGTGACATTTGAGATGAGACCTGGAGGGTGAGAATGAGCTAACCGTTCAAAGATCTAGGGAGAACATTTCTGGCTGAGAAAGCAGAAGGTGCCAAAGTGGTGCTGGTAGTGGGGAAAGACTTAGTAAACAGAAAAGAGTTGAGTGTAGCCAGCGTGGTGCGTGAGTGAGTCAGTGTATAAGAGGAGGTTGGATAGAGAGCCAGATCATATGTGGCCATTTGGGCCACAAGTAAAAAGTTAGATTTGACTCTAAATGCAGTAGTGAGTCATTGAAGGGTTTTTTTTAATATATTGTGGTTAATTTTTTAAAAGATTTTATTTATTTATTTTTAGAGAGAGAGGGGAACGGAGCGAGAAAGAGAGGGAGAGAAACATCAATGTGTGGTTGCCTCTCACGTGGCCCCCACTGGGGACCTGGCCTGCAACCCAGGCATGTGCCCTGACTGGGAATTGAACCGGTGACCTTTTGGTTCGCAGCCTGTGCTCAATCCACGGAGCTACACCAGCCAGGGCTCATTGATGGTTTTTGCGCTGAGAAGATACAATTTGATTTTAATTTTTAAAATTTCCTTCTGCTTGCTGTGTGGATAGTAGATTGGAGGGAAGCAAGGCTGTGAGTGGGAAGACTAGTGAAGAGACTATTACAAAGTCCAAGTAAGACATGATGTCTTGGACTAGAATGGTAGCAATAAATATGGAGAGGAGTGAATGGGTTCAAGACCTACTTTGGAGCTGGACTCAGCAGGATTTGCTGGACAATTGAATGTAGGGAATAAAAAGAAGGAATCAAAATGGCACCTAGGTTTTTGGCTTTTGACTTGACTAACAAGGTAGATAATGTTGCCATTTGCTAATGTGGGAAAGACTGGTGAAGGCCAGAGTGGTGGTGGAGAAGGAATTCAAAGGTCTCTTTGGCCCTGACTGGTGTGGCTCAGTGGACTGAGCGCAGCCTGCAAACCAAAGGGTCGCAGGGTCGATTCCTAGTCAGGGCACAGGCCTGGGTTGCGGGCCAGGTCCCCAGTAGGGGCTCATGAGAGGCAACCACACATTGATGTTTCTCTTCCCCTTTCTCCCTCCTTTCCCCTCTCTCTGAAAAATAAATAAACTATTTTTTTTAAAAAGGCCTCCTTTGGAAATGTTAAATTCAAAATGCCCTATGAGACATCCAAGTAGACAGCCGTCTCGAGTGTAGACTGTGTTATTGTCCAAATCAGTTGTGGTGGACAGAGTAATGACACCCAGGGGTCTCCACACCCTAATCCCTAAAACATGTGAACATTTACCTTACTTGGCAAACGGGACTTTGCACAAGTGATTAAGGTTGAGATTATCATGGTTTATCTGGGTGGGCCCAATCACAGGTCCGTAAAGCTGGAAGAGATAGGTGGAAGAATGAGGCAGAACAAGAGGCAGAAGAAATGGGGTGAGAACTTTACTCACACCGGCTCTTGCTGGCTTTGAAGACAAAGGTGCCCAGGAGCCAAGGGATGGGTGTGAGCTCTAGAAACTAAGCATAACCCTCAGCTGCCTTCCAGCAAAGAAATGGGGACTTCAGTCTTACAGCCACAAGGAACTGAATTCAGCCAACAACCTGAATGGGCCAGAAAACAGACTTTCCCTGACACCTTCCGGAAGGAACCCGTTCTGGTCGGACACCTTGAGTTTAGCCCACTGACACCCATGTCAGACTTCTGATCTCCATAACTGTAAGGTAATAAATTTGTCTTGATTAAGTCACTGAGTTTGCAGTGATTTGCTACAGCAGCAAAGGAAAACTAATATTTCAAAACACTCTTAATGAACCAGGAATGTCCTGGGCAAAACCAGGAAAAGTCTGCAGTTCAGGGGAGAGTAGTGACTGGAGAAAGAAATTTGGAGTGCCTTCAAATAGCATTTGAAGCCAAAAGACTGAATGAGACCACCAAAGGAGTGGATGGGAAGAAAGCCCTGTCAGAGACGGAAACAACAAAAAAATGACTAAACAAAGGCCTCCAGGTCCTGGCCAGGTGGCTCAGTTGGTTTGAGTGCTGTCCCGTGCAGCAAAATGGTTGCGGGTTCAGTACCTGATTGGGGCACATTGATATTTCTCTCTATCTCTCTCTCTCTATCTCTCTCTGAAATCAATAAACATATCCTTGGCAAAAAAGAGGGGGCCTCAAGCAAGATGTGGAGGCACTCTTGTGCCCTGCTGTCGGGGATCCAAAATGGTAAAATTGCCCTGACTGGCATGGCTCAGTTGATTGAGCACCAGCCTGTGAACCAAAAGGTCACCAGTTTGATTCCTGGTCAGGGCACATGCCTGGGTTGTGGGCCAGGTACCCAGCTGGGGACATGCAAGAACCAATCGATGTATCTCTCACACATCAATATTTCTCTCTCTCTCTTTCTCCCTCCCTTTCCCTCTCTCTAGAAATAAATAAATAGGCCTGGCTGGTGTGGCTCAGTGGATTGAGCGCGGGCTGGGAACCAGAGGGTCCCAGTTCGATTCCCAGTCGGGGCACATGCCTGGGTTGCGGGCCAGGTCCCCAATGAGGGCCATGTGAGAGGCAACCATACGTTGCTCTTTCTCCCTCCCTTCTCCTCTCTCTGAAAATAAATAAATAAAATCTTTAAAAAATAGAAAGTAAATAAAAAATAAAAATAAATAAATAAAATCTTAATAAAAAAATAAAATAATACCATCATTTTACAGTCTGGTCATTCCTTAAGTGGTTCATCATGGAGTTACCATATGGCCCAGCAATTCCACTCCTAGGTATATATACCACAGAAATAAAAACATAATGTCCACATAAAAACTTTTCCAGGCATGTTTATAGCAGCATCATTCATAATAGGTAAAAAGTGGAAATAACTCAAATGTCTATCACCTGATAAATGCAGAAACAATGTAATGTATCCATACAATGGCAGTACTTAGCAATTGAAAAGAATTGACGCCCTGGCTGGTGTGGCTCAGTGGACTGAGCGCCAGCCTATGAACCAAAGAATCACAGGTTCAATTCCCAGATCAGGGCACAGGCCTGGGTTGCAGGCCAGGTTCTCATTAGCGGGCACTCCAGAGGCAACTGCACATTGATGTTTCTCTCCCTCTCTTTCTCCCTTCCCCTCTGTCTAAAAATAAATAAAGAAAATATTTTTTAAAATCTGTTTTAAAAATATGTACAGTTTTATTGTGTGATACTTCAAAAAGACTTTTTTATTTATTTATTTTTAGACAGAGGGGAAGGGAGGGAGAAAGGGAGGGAGAGAAACATTAATGTGTTAATTAGCTGCCTCTTGCACACCCCCAACTGGGGACCTGGCCCACAACCCAGCCATGTGCCCTGACTGGGAACTGAGAATCCAACCAGCGACCTTTTGTTTCACAGGCCACACTCAATCCATTGAGCCACATCAGCCAGGGCTGTTGTTTTGTTGTAGGCAGTTACCCCAGGGCTGGAATTTCAAAGCCTGCCCAGAGGGGACAGAAATTAAATCCTTAGGGAAGGAGAGAGAAAAGGGATTCAAATGCTAAACCGAGGAATTCAGGTTTGTCCCAGTAAGCAAAGAGGAATCACTGGTTTCTTGACCAATATAGGTGACGTGATAAAAACTGGATGTGAGCAAGATTGTTCCAGAAACTAAAGTGAGAGACTAGAGACAGCAAAATTGGCCCACAAACGAGCAAATGAGCATTGTTTCCTCCTTATTAATTACACTGCCAACACGAGTGTGATGTTATAATCTCCCATGTTGCAAATGCAAGCCAGGTCTGAAAACTGAGAGTGCCTGATCAGGTACTTCTTAGAGATTCAAATTCTGCTTATATAGGCTCTGATATGGTTACCATCCCTTCTCAGGGATGGAGAACTGGCTGACCACCCTTCTTAAGTGAGGGTCCAGTGATTTATTCATTGCTGGTGTAGCTCAGTGGATTGGGCGCGGGCTGTGAACCAAGGGATTGCCGGTTCGATTCCCAGTCAGGGCACATGCCTGGATTTCAGGCCAGGTCCCCAGGGGGGCCACGTGAGAGGCAACCACACATTGATGTTTCTTCCCATCTCTTTCTCCCTCCATTCCCTTCTGTCTAAAAATAAATAAATGAAATCTTTAAAAAAATAAAATAAATAAAATAAAATAAAACTCAGAGTTAGTCAACCTAAGTATTTTTTGTAGTATTAATGAAATCTAACATATATTGAATGTTCATTATGTACCAGACTTTGTTTATACATATGTAATTATCACTTAAATACTTAGAGGCATAGGTACTATTCTCATTCCCATTTTACATGTAAAGATATTGGAGTTCAGAGAGATTCAGTAATTTACCCAAGTCCTGACTGCAAGTGGTAGAGCCAGCATTTGAACTCCAGAGCCTACCCTGTTGACCACTGGGCTAAATTACCTATCTTCTTATTTTGTCCCAGATTCTCAAACTCAGATGCTCAAATGCAATTCAGTCTTATAGATATGAAAGCAGATAGCCACAGAATCTTAGAATTGGAAGGGTGTAGAACTTTCTTTCCAGCCAACACAGCAATCTGCTCCGCAGTGCCCCTAAGAAGTGACCAGTTCCACACTCCTAATATTTCCAGCGACAAGAAGTTCCCCACATTCCACGTTTCAGTGGCTGATATTTTAGAAAGTTATTTCTTGTTCATCTAAAGTCTACCTCCGTGAAACTTCTACCCACTGGTGTTGATTCCATATAGAATGTCTAATTCTCTTCTGCCTGACAGTCCCGCTTCAGTTTTGAAATGGGATGTCCTTTCTTCACCCAAAGCTCTTTCCCAGTTAAATATCTCAGTCAGTCAGCCATTTCTCATATGACATGAATTATAGGCACTCCCCTTTCCTGACTGCCTTCTTTCAATGTTCCAGTTTGTTAATGTTCTCTTAAATGTGGCATCCAGAAGTAAGCACAAAACTCTATATGCCGGCCAGCAGAGAAAGCCCCCCTGATCAGTTCACCTCCATCCCCTTGTCCCAGCCGCATACACATTAGCATTTTTTGGCATTGCCACTTCACAGTCAACTAAGCCCCCCGGTTTTCACAGTGCTATGTTAGGCTCTAGCTCATCGTTAAATGCCCTGCACTAAATACAACATTAGAGTATTTTATGTGGTCCTTCATGTGTTGTAGGTGTGGGTTTATTTGGGCCTTAGCCACTCTGACTCAGTTCCTAGAGGTCTGCGATATCTTTTGGTCTTTGTCGTTGAAAGCCTAGCCTCCTTCTATGATCTGTATACTCATATGTACTTTTAAAATCCGAGCTCATCAGAAAATAATCTGTAAGGACACTTTAGTTTATTAGATCTCTCTCCCTTTTTAATTTCTAATTGTGTCACAGGTGGGCACAGGTAACCGCGTTCTTGGTGATCGAAGACAAAGAATTGAACCGAACACACAGAGTTTGTAACAGAAAGAGAGACATTTATTAAGTGATAGTACACTCCACAGAACATGGGAGCAGGTCAACTCCAAGCAGAGACTGACCTCAGGGGCTGGAGGGATTGTGTTCTTACAGGGCGGATATTCCTGACTAGTTTTGATGGGGCTTTTAAGAAGAGATATTTGTTTATTTACTTGTTTATTTTAGAGAGGGGAAGGGAGGGAAAAAGAGAGGGAGAAAACATCAATGTGTGGTTGCCTCTCATGTGCCCCACACTGGGGACCTGGCCCACAGCCCAGGCATGTGCTCTAGATTGGGAATTGAACTGATGACCCTTTGATTGCAGGCCAGCACTCAACCACTGAGCCACACCAGCCAGGGCTGTTTTTTTTTTTTTTGGGGGGGGGGCGGTTATTGCACATGTACAAGTAGTTATATTACTTCAAAGCTACTCTGCATGCAGTCTCCCACTATTTTCCTCAATTGGCCACCAGAAAAGGGGTCCCCACAATGTTAATTCATTATAATGCTATTATAATGAAGCAGGGGTCATGTAGCATCTTCTGCGCAGGTGCATTCATGATTCACCATGATTCAGCACTTTTCCAGAAAATGGGAACAACCGGTCTTAGAACAGGGTCTCTGTCCTGTATTGATATCCTTTGTCTTAGCCCTGAGACACCTCCGGAGTTTGCTCTTTCCTGACTATCTCCTGCCTCAATTGGACTTTTTCCAAAGTGTACAGGTCTGAATTTTATCTCTGGAATCTATTGACCTCTTGAGCTGTCTTTCTCTTTAGGCCTTTGGCCAGGAGATCCTATCTATCTTTTTTCTGATCCTTTTGACATCTCTCTCTCTCTCTCTCTCTCTCTCTCTCTCTCACGTTAACCTACCTGACCATGCCTAGCATTCTTTTGTTTAACAGATCCAAACAGCATGGTCAGTTTCCCCAAGATTCTTTGTAATTTTCACTTTGCTAACCAGATCTTTCTTATTTATTGTCAGGATTAAGCCCAGTTTAGCAATTTACCTCTCTCTGCTTCTTCAGTCTTCTGAGAACTACAGTTACCAGCAAGAGAATCAAGAATTTATCCAATGTGCTGCCATCAGAATAATGAAACTTCCAGCAGATATTGGATACCTTATGTCTCTGATCACCACTTCTCCCCTATGTGATGGTTTTATGAAGTGCTATTCAGAACTTTTATATTTCTAGGCATTCTTTTATATGCTTCCACAACTACAATCACTTTCATTTCTCCCTTTCATTTTCGCTGAATGCTTTTCACCTCCAGCCAATGAATTACTGGTTATACCCTCTTGATATATTACTGCTTTGCTCTCCTTTTATATGGTATTTCCCTTGATAGGCTTACCCTTCCTTTTCCGGATGCCATTTAGAAGTCCCATTCTACCAAGTTTGCACAATACCTATAAAATTGTTTTCCTGCTTGTATTACCATTTTATAATCACTTCATTACCCACATTCTGGGTGTTGGTACATAGATAACTAATGGTTGGGCTTAAGTGTCATTTCTGACCCTCTTCCTCGTTTTTTCTTGAGAATTATAAGGCACTGCCTTAGTAGTTCCTGTTTCTAAATTACACTTGTAGTCTACGCAGGTTCCAGTAACAGTAGTTACTAACACAGAACCCCTACTATGCCTCACTGGAAGAATCCATTCTTAATGAATTGACCAGCCATATATCATTATCACTAATATTAATCTCTATTTTAGTGGGATCTTTCTACTGGTTTCCTTTTTGTCTTTTTACTTTTCAATTTTCTTTAACCTTCAGACAGAAAAAAATGTTACCCCAAAACCCAGTATAAAGAATTTCCATATATCCTTCACTCAGTTCTCCAAATGTTAACATCTTACATAAGCACTGTAACTAAGGATAGTGCTGGTAGAATACTGGTAACTAATCTGCAGATATGTGAACTTCACCAATAGCACCACCAGTGTCCACTTCCTGCTTCAGGGTCCAATCCGGGATCACACATTGCTTTCAACTGTCATTATCCTTAGTCTCCTTTAATCTGCGACAGTTCCTCAGCTTTTGTTTTCCATGACCTTGACACTTTTGAGAACATCTGACTCCTTGAAGTATACTTGGCCTAGGCAACTAGGAGAGCTCCAGCTTATAGTGGATTTGGAAGAACACCAAGCCAGGCATGAAGCTGCTTTTAAATGACTCATCTTGTATTTTATCTTCAGTAAAAGGACACTTAGGTACCCAAAGATTGAGAAAGGACAAATTCTGTGTAACTATTTGATCATCTTTTTTCGTGGAGAGATAGAAATCTGACAGAGCAATAAATGTGGAAGTGCTTGAAACTGTAAACGGTATCTGGAATAGAATACAATAGGGACTTAACGCTCAAAGGGAGTAGCAGATATGGCCTTGGGAGGTAGAAAAGAGGTAGGTAAGTGGTAGCCCTGCATTTCAAAGAGTAATTAACATTTGAATAAAATGCATTAATCAGAATGTCAAGGGTTCAAACCAGAAAGGTTTTGAATTTTATTTTGAAATGTGTTCTAAAAACCACCTCCCTCAAAATAAAATACTCTGTAGATTTTTGCTTTAGCTGTTCATTCTGGCCCTAGTAGAAGAGTGACTATCGCTTTCAAAGAATATGCTCCATCGTTCTCTGAAACTGTACAGCACGGTTGTTTTTGTATCCGGATGCATCACTAACTAAAATCAGCTAATGGAAAACGAGCACAGATCAAAGATACCCCCCAAGATCAACAAAGCTGGATTCAAACTTGCTCTTCTTTAACACGTGGTATGTGCTCTTCACGTTGGGTTGCTGGAGTTCTTGGGAGGGCTAACAAACTGTGCAGTATACTTAAAGGACCTGAAACTCTTGGAGGAACCCTAGAATTAGGTCCTTTGATGGGCACATGTGGAGAAGGTGGGAGACAGGAGGAAAGGAAAGTGAGGGATATGCCCCCTATGTCTTCAGCATGCTGGGCATCTATGGTTTGGCTGCAATTGACATTTTCAAGAGTTATTCTTACTTTTATAAACATTGTTGCGATCACTTAGATACAGGACTTGTGATTAACTCTTGGCTCCTGTTATGAAACTGAAAGTGCATTCAAACTAATAAGCAGGTTTTTAAGGACATGTGTGGCAAATGCTTTCCTAGTGCACCGATTAAGGGGTTCAGTAAGCACTTGTCCATTGACACAACGGCCCTCAATCTAATTCTATTGATTCCTCGGAACTTTTCTGGAATTCAGGAATCTACTCAATCCAAGAGCACTTTACCTGGAATCCAGGAAGCCATAGGCCAACCTGGTTCACACAGCCTCTTAATTGGTCCTGTACAAAACTCTGAATTTGGCTTCTGGCTGCAATTTCCCAACCCCCAAAGGAGTTCTTTGGACTCTCCTCTGCCAATTCCCAGCAACATCTTTGTTAAACTGCGTTTGCAAACCCGGGTCTGGAGCACACTGACAGTATCCCAGCTTTGCTGTTCCCCGAATGTCCTCTGGCTTCACTGGCAAAACTTCAGGGCAGTGCCAGGTCTAGAGGGAGGAGGCAGTTGCCTTAGCACAAAATTTAAGGAGGCACCAAATAACTTACTAATCAAAATAGATGATTTTTAATGCACTACTTTAAGAACTCAAAAGTAATGCAAAAATTCGGTTCATGAACATGAAAAAAAGATTCATGAACACATTATCAAAATTTAAAGGCAGGATCCCCACCCTCCACACATGCATGACCCGTCCTCATTTGCCTCACCCTAATCCCAGGACTGGGGGCTCCAATTAAAGTTATTTACTAAAACAGGTGACCAGCCAGCGGGCCGTAGTTTGCCTGTATGAAATTCTTAAGATGTTGCATTAAGTATCATTTATCTTGATTACTGGATTTTTATTTTTCTTTTTATGCTGTTCCCTTAGATTCTATGCCTCACTCTTGTCCCGGCCCTGCTCTAGAGGTTTTTGTACAAGCACATGGTGACCTTAAGTGTCCCTCCCCGCTCCCAGGCCTCTCCCAGGGTCAAGCATCCGAATCCTGGTTATTCGCTGGGACCTCCCTTCCTTCCAATCAGGTCATCTCCCGGGGACCAGCCGCGGGGTGAGGAGGGTGGCCCTGGCCCGACTCCGCGGCTCCTCCCCGGCCGTGCCGCGTCGAACCACTCAGCAGTCCCGCGGCTCAGTGCACCGCCCGCCAGACCCGCCTCCGACGCTGGCCTCCGGAGCGCCGGCTCTGCGTATATATATCGGCCATTTGCTTTGCTCCGCCCTAGAGCCCCGGAATCCCAGCCGGTTACGAGCGTAGTTCTGCGTTCTGTCGCTCCTTCTTTCGTTTCAACATGACAGATGCTGCTGTGTCCTTTGCCAAGGACTTCCTGGCAGGTGGAGTGGCCGCGGCCATCTCCAAAACAGCGGTAGCGCCCATCGAGAGGGTCAAGCTGCTGCTGCAGGTACATCCTGGGATCAGGGAACCCGACCAGGAAGTGGGGGAGGGGACGGGAAGGGGGTCGCGCAGAAAGCGCGACCCCCCAGGGTTGGAGGGGCGAACTCTTTCTTTAGACACGTCCGTGGAAGGGGCAGCATGGGGGCCAGGGTGGCCGCAGACGGGGACGAAAAGGCTACCTGAGGGAGGTGCTCTAGTGATCTGAAGTTAATAGATCTAAAACGGGGTCGGGAGTGGAGGGAGGTGATGAAGGCCGGGGCCTCGGCACCC
Source organism: Micronycteris hirsuta (assembly GCA_004026765.1). Taxonomy (NCBI): domain Eukaryota; kingdom Metazoa; phylum Chordata; class Mammalia; order Chiroptera; family Phyllostomidae; genus Micronycteris; species Micronycteris hirsuta. The sequence goes on along the minus strand of PVJI01004791.1, from coordinate 83,223 downwards.
CGGAGGCCGCGAACTCGGACGGGGCAGTCCGGAGTGGTTAGCAGACTCCCCGGGCCTTCAGGTCAAGGGCAAAGACTGAAAGCTGGCGAGCACCTGGCCTTACCGGAGCGACCAAGGTCGCGGCAAGGATATCACAGGCTTGGGGAAGCCACGCGGCCGGTAGAGCGGCGGCGTTCCAACCGGGCCGGAAGCCTGCGCCGGATAGCGTGTATCTGCTGCGTCCGCCTCCGCGCAGCCGCCGGCGCGTCCCCGCGGCCGGCCTGCGCCGCGTGTTCGCACGCTCTGGCTCTAGGGGGCGCACTCGGACGGGCGAAGGGGAGTGGTGGCCCGCGGGTCACCTCTAGGAGAGGAGTCAGGGCAGAGCGGGAGAGAAGCATCTATGGGAAGCTGAGGCGTAGGGCCTGGTCACCCAGGTGACCGTGCCCTACGGGGAACTCGCCTTCATGCCTCTGAACCTTTCTCTCAGATCTAAAGGTCACCGGTCCGCTTGAGCATGCCCTCTCCGCGCCCTAAAGGGTGGAGGCTTAAAGCTTCTAATGATGCAGATCACCTCTTCCGCCTATGCCAGCTGTCTCAGGGTTAGGAGGGCCCAGCTTGTGACATAGAAGACTGGGGGAGGGGGGACAAACCTTAAATTGTGTTGATTGAGATAATATATTATCTTCCCTTTTCCATTCTCCATGGTTATAACTCTCCCTGTTGGCTTCCTTGTCTGTCAGGTGCAGCATGCCAGCAAGCAAATCACCGCAGATAAGCAGTACAAGGGCATTATAGACTGCGTGGTTCGTATCCCCAAGGAGCAGGGAGTCCTGTCCTTCTGGCGTGGTAACCTGGCCAATGTCATCAGATACTTCCCCACCCAGGCTCTCAACTTTGCCTTCAAAGATAAATACAAGCAGATCTTCCTGGGTGGTGTGGACAAGAGAACGCAGTTTTGGCGCTACTTTGCAGGAAATCTGGCATCAGGTGGTGCTGCCGGGGCCACCTCTTTGTGTTTTGTGTATCCTCTTGATTTTGCGCGTACCCGTCTAGCAGCTGATGTGGGCAAAGCTGGCGCTGAAAGGGAATTCAAAGGCCTTGGTGACTGCCTGGTTAAGATCTCCAAATCTGATGGGATCAAGGGCCTGTACCAAGGCTTTAATGTGTCTGTGCAGGGTATCATCATCTACCGAGCTGCCTACTTCGGTATCTATGACACTGCAAAGGGTAAGTTTGCTATGTGCTTTGAAGCTGTGTTCTTATGAGACAATTTAGAAGATCATTATGCCATCCTAGTTTGCCAGGAGCCAGAGTTGTTTTGTTTTGTTTTGTTTTGTTTGTATTTGCTAAAGGCAGCTAAGGTCATCCAGTACAACCCTTGTGACCAGATCAGATGTTGGGGGGACACGGGAAACAAGCCAGTAAAACTCGGCTTTCTGGTTAAACTGTCACTTTCCTATTCTTAGGAATGCTCCCAGATCCCAAGAATACTCACATCTTCATCAGCTGGATGATTGCACAGTCTGTCACAGCAGTGGCTGGATTGACTTCTTACCCGTTTGACACTGTTCGTCGCCGCATGATGATGCAGTCAGGGCGCAAAGGAAGTAAGTTTCCCTTAAGCAGAAGAATACATGGGCGTGGAGCAGCATGGGCTTAAACTAGTAATGCCTGGCATGAAATGGTCTGTTCAGATAGCAGCATGGGGTTGATTGTGTGTGCCGCACAGTTGCCTTTGAGCAGGCCCTTTGGACGCCTATGAATGAGGATACTTAAAAGGTATTAGATGTTAAGTCCAATCCAATGGGTAATCTACATAATGCTCACTGTTCTCCAGTGAAAGCATTAATATTTCAGTATTGGCCATGGTAATGTGTTCTTGTTGGTTGGATTTTTAAAAACTGACAATAGCTCTTAGAGGTGGGGCTCGGGTTTAGTGCAGTAAATCCTAGGACTTTTCATCGGCATTTTGTCACCAACTCCATGTCTGTCTTCTTTGCAGCTGATATTATGTACACAGGCACGCTCGACTGCTGGAGGAAGATTGCTCGTGATGAAGGAGGGAAAGCTTTTTTCAAGGGTGCATGGTCCAATGTGCTCAGAGGCATGGGTGGTGCTTTTGTGCTTGTCTTGTATGATGAAATCAAGAAGTTCACATAAATTATTTCGTAGTCTTCCTCCCCCCACACCCCGTGAACAGGCATGTTGTATTATGTAACATATCTTCAGCATTCTTGACAGACTTGTTGGCTGTCTATTTATCACTGGCAACTATTTACTGGTTGAAAATGGGAAGCAATAATATTCATCTGACCAGGTTTCTCTTAAAGCCATTTCCATGGTGATGGTGGGACTCAATTATATTTTTTATTTCAGTCACTCCTGATAAACAACAAATTTGAAGAAATAAAAAATATCTGAAATACAACTTTTTGTTTGTGTTTATTTGCCTATAAAAATGTATTTAATTTAGTGGTGTGCTGTCTTTGAGTAAATGCTTCATGTTTAATAAATATTACCATATCTCCTGAGACACAAAGATCTTTTAAAGCCAGTCCTGCTCTGGCTGGTATGGCTCAGTGGATTGAGCGCGGGCTGTGACCAAAGGGTCAGTGGTTCGATTCCCAGTCAGGGCACATGCCTGCGGCGGGGGCCAAGTGAGAGGCAACCATACATTGATGTTTCCCTCTTCTCTAAAATAAAATCTTTAATATTAAAGTCAATGTTCAGCCAACCACTTATCAAAGAACAGCTTGGTTGTGTGACCCATTGATGTTCCTAGTACATTAGTAAAATAAAATTTCAGGTCCACTGCATCCAAAACCCTTTGATCCATGGCCTGTGGAAGGTCATAGCTAAATGAGCTTTCTCCAAAAAGTGAAATGTATCCACTTTACCTAGTCCTGTGATTATTATTTTGGAAATATAAACCGAACCCTGACTGGTGTGGCTCAGTTGGGTGGCATCCTGCAAAATGAAAGGTCAAGTTCAATTCCTGGTTAGGGCACATTCTTAGGTTTCAGGTTTGATCCCGGGTTGTAGTGCATGCTGGAGGCAACCGATGATGTTTCTCCCTCTCTAAAATCAAAATCATCCTTGGATGAAGATTTAAAATACATACATATATATATATATATATATGTATGTATGTATATGCTGAAATGTTCACTTCTAAATGGTTGCTTGTTCTGTGAATTTCATAAAAAGAATCATAAAGCCCTGGCTGGTGTGGCTCAGTGGATTGAGCTCCAGGCTGTGAACCAAAGAGTCAACAGTTCAATTCCCAGTCAGAGCACATGCCTGGGTTGCAGGCCAGGTCCCCAGGAGGGGGCATTTGAGAGGCAACCACACATTGATGTTTCTCTCCCTCTCTTTCCCCCTCCTTTCCCCTCTTTCTAAAAATTAATAAACAAAATGAGTAAAAATATCCTCAGGGGAGGATTTAAAAAATTTAAAAAAAAATCACAAAATGTAGGGTAATAATACAGATTTTCATCCAGTTGCCTTTCCTCTCCCATCTTCACCTGGCTCAAGCCATTTTAACCTAATCCCATGCAAAGCAGAGGATTAGAGCTGGCACTGTCAGTGCTGAGATTGCAGTGCTGTTAAAAGATTACCGGGGGACCCAGATAACTGCCGCAGCCTCAACATTTCACAAAGAGAAAACGTGCCTGCATTTTGTCTAACATGCTAATATTAATAAGTCCAGTCGATGGAGGACATTTGTGTTTATTTTGGATAAGCTCTTATTTGGGATCCACATGGAAATGTGTTTGCAATTTCTGTAGCTCTTAAGCCTCAGAAATCCAGCAGGTTTTTTTTTTCCCTGTAACACAAGATTTGTGAATAAAGCACCATGGTGGTCATGCCACGACACTGATAGTAGAAAATGATAGGTGATTCACGTGCACAGGTAAAACTCATTCCTGAGGAACATCACTCGTGCTGGCTGGCATGTTTAAGTGCAGCTCCCTAGGAGTTTGCATGGCACACATTAATGCCCAGGGGACTCTAGATGTTTCAATCACCTGTATCAAATAGCTTAGTTGAGAATTCCTGCCCCAGCCAGGTTGCTCAGTTGGATGGAGCATCGTCCTGTGCACCAAAATGTTGTGGGTTTGATCTCCAATCAGGGCATGAACCTAGGTTGCAGGTTCAATCCATGAGGGTGCATTCGGGAGGCAACTGGTCGATGTTTCTCTCTCACATCTCTCTCTCTCTCTCTCTCTCTCTCTCTCTCTCTCTCTTTCTCTCAGAATCAGTAAATATATCCTCAGATGAGGATTTTAAAAAAGAACTCACAATGTATACATATATCCAAAAAAGTTGTACACCTTGCCCTGGCTGGTGTAGCTCAGTGGATTGAGCACAGGCCTGCGAAGCAAAAAGTCTCTGATTTGATTCCCAGTCAGGACACATGCCTGGGTTGCAGACCGGGTCCCCGGTGGGGGTACACAAGAGGCAACTACACATTGACATTTCTCTCCCTCACTTTCTCTCTCCCTTACCCTCTCTCTAAAAAGAAAGAAAATCTTACCTTTACAAATAAGGATCAACTATTAATACATGAAATAACTTGGATGAATGTCCAGCAAATTATGCTCAATGAAAAAAACTACCCACATGATTACATAGTGTATGATTACACTTATATAACATTCTCAACATGACCAAATTATAGAAATCAATTAGCAATCACCAGTGGTTAGTATAGTGGGTTATAGCTATAAAAGGGCAAAGTGAGGGATTTAAAAAAAGAAAGTTGTACACCTTAAATATGTACAATTTTTCTAAGTTAAAGATCTTAAAGTTATTTTGAAAACCCAAAACTCTTGTTCTAGTATAAGAGAGGCCTGGATACTGCCACTTAACTGCACAGTTAGGCAAGTTACCTAATTTCTCTAGGCCTCAGTTTTCCTCATCTATAAAATGAGGATACTACTGCCTGCCTCAGAGGGCTGTTACGAGAACTAAATAATTTATGCAAAGCATCTGGCAGAGAACATACATAATGAGCGCTCTATAAATGGTAACAATGATAATTATTAAGAAGCAGTTAAAAATTCAGGGACTTCAGAATCAGAAGTACCTGAATTTGAATCCTGGCTCTGCTGCTTACCTAGCAGTATGACCTTGGGCAAGTCATTTAATATCCCCGAGTCTCAGTTTCCTCATCTGTAAAATCAGGGTATAATAGTGTCAGCCATATTTCCTACCAGTGTTTTGAGTGAGGGTTAAGGGCCATGAAGCATGAAGAGCAGTAAGCATGGCACCTGGCATGTAGTACACACTCCAATGGGAGTTTTTCTTTTTTTTTAAAAAAGATTTTATTTATTTATTTTTAGAGGGAGGAGAAGGGAGGGAGACAGAGAGGGAGAGAAACAGCAATGTATGGTTGCCTCTCACATGGCCCCCACAGGGGACCTGGCCCGCAACCCAGGCATGTGCCCTGACTGGGAATTGAACCGGGACCGTCTGGTTCCCAGGCGCGCTCAATCCACTGAGCCACACCAGCTAGGGCGAGTTTTTCATATTAAGCATCCATTTTGTTGAATGAAGATTTTCCCAAGCAGAGTTCTACTTAAGAATGAATTCAAGCTCACTTTTCTTTTTCTGCAACAGCCTAGACATACTATATTGTGATGAATTTCTACAAAATAAACTTCAGCTTAGGTCTTTTTCAGTTGTAGATTTCGACCCTGAAGGGGGCTAAGAGGCTCTCTAGTTAGGGCTGCAAAACACAATACAAGAGAACTCAAGCCCCCTTTATGGTTATTACAATAGATGTAGACTCACTGAGCTACAGCTATTAAAATAAACCTAGGATCAGGCATTAATGATCAGAAAGCAAGAAGTGGTGCCTCCTACAATTGGGTGGCTGATATAAATGAGGTGGTGGTTGTTTTTTTTTCCTGTTGTTTCTATTCTTGTTGTTCAATGATTTCTGAAATTTAATTTAAAGACAAAGTGGTTTTAATCTCTCCAAGCTGTGCGGGATAGTGCTATAGAATTCATTACGTCCATTATGCTCATGCGAACATTGATGGTACACAATCTTAGCACCACCCTAATTTATTCCGTTGTTTTGTTACTATTCAACGCATTACAGAATCCGTGAAGCCTGATTCCAGGTGAGAGAGCCAGAATACAGGTCAGCTTGTGCACAGCCGAGCTTCCCATTCCAGAGGCCTCTCCAGTCACTGGAGGCAGTGTGCTGCGGGTGCTCCAGACCGCCGGAGAAAGAAACCAGGGGTGTCTCCCCACAGGGGCAGTTGTCGTGGATGGTAAGTCATTTAAGCCATTATTTTCATATTAAAAGACATGCGGGTATGTTAGAAAGTCTATTGCGCAATTTGAATGCATTTTAAAACCAGAAGCTGCAGAGAGAGTTCTCGTGTACAGAGGACCATTTCTGGCACTGCCCCCAGATCCCTGGGAGGACCCATTCAGCCTCTTCTGCTGTCATGGATAGATACTTCAGTAGGTAGAAAATGTTTAAAAGTACTGCTGTAGTGGATGATAGCTTTTTTCCAGCACCAATATTACTGAGGTAAATTTTATTTCTCCTATGAAGTTTGTGAGCATAGTATTTCTGTTTTGTTTTTTAGGGTTTTTAACACAGTGCATATCTGTACATGGTAATCAAATAGTAAAGAAAAGCTAGAAAATGAAAAGCAAATATCTCCCTGTCCTTCCTTTCCCATCCCTAGTCCCCCCTCCTCAAAAGTAACCATTATGAACAGTTTCTGGTATATCTGTCCAAAAAAAATTAATGCATATTGTTGTAATAGTATCTGACTTGTTTGTATCTGAATCATATTCTCACTGCTTGCATTAAAAATGGCATGATTCTTTTAGACCAGTGTCAGCCGTGAGGGACCGGGGCTCACAGATGCTGTCGGAGGCAGGAGGGCGGGGAAGGGGTAGCTTCTGGACTCTGAGCAATGACTTCTAAGTGTAACCCTTTATGAAAACCCTAAACCGGTACTTTTCTTCCCTTTTGAGTTTTAGCTTTGCTCACTGAGTGGAGCCCATCGTTTCTAACATCAGCACCTTAGTTTCTCCTCTAAAGTCTCTTACAGTTTTAACATTCTCTGGCTCCATCATTTTTACATAGAGCAGAACCTGTGAAAGGACTGGGGTTAGGAGATTTAATCCTTCCAGAGAACAATTTTTTCCCAGAGAACATATTTAAATATCAAACAGAGTCATAAGTGAACAGTCTCTGACTCAGAGCAGTCATTTGCAAACTGTGTGGGCTGTTTGACATTGCAAGTAAAATTTGAATGTAAAGACTTACATTAATTTCGGGACTAAGAAGCTGAGCAAAAATTACACCTTGGAGTTGGGGGTTAAAGGTGATCTGATTTACCTCAAAATAATTAACATCTGTCCTGTTCAAAGCCTCATCTTATTATGTGTAATGTGCACTTTAGTATGCAGGTGGAGATTTATTTGCACAATAAATATTGGACACTGCAATTTCTGGACAGAAAAATGTCTTATGTTCCACTCAAAATGTTTGGAGGAGCTTTCCCATCATTTCAGCCATTATTTGCTTTATGTGCAGGTGAACAAGTTCAGATGCATGGTGCTTTTCTTAGCCAAAGGCTTAAAAGAGCCTTGGTATCCTAGCAACAAACATAAACAATGTTCAAGAGACAGACTGGGCAGTTGTTTCCAATGGACCCACTTCAGAGACAAAACTGAGTTCGGTTAAAGAAGTCTATTTACGCATGTCTTTTTCAATATTGTCAAGAAAGGAGACAGTGAAAGAGAGGTCTCGTTTTGACAGTGAGCAACCAACCTGGGATTTCATTTCTTTGGGCCACTTTTGTAATGCAGGAAGGAAATTTAGCACTGTTGAGATTTAAGAGAATGTGCAGATTATCATCACATGACACATTTTACCGTCTCTGATGTTTTCACTCCCATAATGGAGATATTTGTCGCTGTAAAGACATAACAAGAACAAAGTCTGTGCTAAATTGCTGTTGACAGATCAACTTCCAAGAGCTTCATGTTTGGGAGTGAAAAGGAAAACCCTCCTGTCTAAATGAGCTTCCAATGTCCTGCTCTGCAACAAGCAGAGACATCTCATGGACAGAAGCAAAGGGACTGTGAAGCTTCAGCTTCAGAGCCGCTCCTGGTTTGGACCCCTTCCCAGCCCTAGGAGGTACCATAGCAATGTATTCATGTGCTCAATTTTGTTAATTTTTCAAAAGTAAGATCCGTTTGTGTTTTTAATAAGATGGCACTAAAATTAGATAAGCTGATCCTCCCGCTCCCAACCATGGAGCTGGAGTAAATGAAGGAATATGGAGCCTGCCGTGTACATCGGGGCAGTGGTGGGACCTAGTCTGGGACGTGCTCATCACCTGATCTCACTGTTGCTCTCCGTCTTCCCACTCATGTTGCACTCATGAGAATCTTTTGGGCTAGAGGTCCCATTCTCAAATACCAAACTTTGTCGCTTGCCAGCTACCCAGCTATAACTGGTTTGTGCCTCCGTTCCCCTATCTGACATATGTGGATAACAATAGTACCTACCTCGAAGGAGTAGTGTGAGGATTTAAAGGGGTTAATATATGTACAGAACTCAAAATAATGCTGGGGACCTACTTTACACAACTCAGCTATTATTATGACTTATAAATATTTTATTTATTTTTAGAGAGAGGGGAAGGGAGAGAGAAAGAGAGGGAGAGAAACATCAATGTGCGGTGGCCTCTCGCATGCCCCCAACTGGGGACCTGGCCTGCAACCCAGGCATGTGTCCTGGCTGGGAATCGAACCGGCAACTCTTTGGTTCGTGGGCTGGTGCTCAAGCCACTGAGCCACACTGGCCAGGGCAGAATACTTTCAATTATTTTTATTTCATTCATGAGAGACTCATGCAATGGATTTATCTCTGACCTACAGCTTTCCTAAAACAGTCTCAAGAAAATATCACATGTGCTATAGAAAATGAATCAGAGAGAGAAAGAGAGAAGATTGTAAAGAAAGAAAGGAACCCTTTTTGAATGGAATGAGTATGAACATGGTTATAGTGATAATCCTAAACTCTAACTCAGAGCACATATTTTACAACACTGATTATGAAAGAGAGCAAAGGCCAAAAATAAAACCATCCTGCCTCACACCAGACCCCACTGCCCTGCTGGCCTAGGAGTCACTATATGATCACTCAAGGTTCCCTTTGTTCTTGTAGTATTTCAAGGAATCCATGCAGCCTGATCACCGAACCCTTTGATTTCAGTCCCTAGGGGAAGAAACTGCCAGGAAGAAGCAACGTACCTAGACCTTTGGAAGCAAAAGATCGCCTTTCACTTATGCAATTAAGTTCAGAGCCCAGGAGTCCATTTATTATAAAAAATTGAGCCTTGTCGTGGGTTTATCCTAGAAGTGAAAGTCAGGGGGTAAAGGTGCTTGGGATTCTGGGTAAAACAGCATGCTGCTTGCCAATTAGGATAGAAAGCTGGGAGTTTGGCCAGGGAATTTGTAATCCCACTTGAACTCCATGCTTCTTTGTCTTAGGTCACATCACACCTCATCATGGGTTCGTGCCTTAGTTTGCCCACCAGGAAAAGTGGAAATCAATTTTTCTTGAGTTACAATATCATTTCTTAAATCTTCTGTTAGGGGCTGTGGCATTTTTCAGAGTTTCTAGAGCTAGACAGATTGGCTTAAGTTAAGACTGCTTCTCTTGATCACAGAATCAATACAAGCAAGTACCAGTGATTTCTCTAAAACTACAGAAGCAGCTTCCCTGGCTGGTGTGGCTCAGTGGATTGAGTGCCTGGCCTGCGAACCAAAGGGCCATGGGTTCAGTTCCTGGTTGGAGCACATGCCTGGGTTGCTGGCCAGTCCTGGTTGGGGGTGTGTGGGCTGAGTCCCCAGTAGGGGGTGTGTGGGAGGGGACTGATCGATGTTTCCCTCCCTCCCTTTCCCTCACTCTGAAAATAAATAAAGTCTTAAAATAATAAAACTACAGAAGCAGGATCGTAGCTAATTATTGTGACCTCTTATATTAACATGGATTGCACTTAGCATGGATTGACTCTCCTAATCCTCTCAACAACTGTGAGAGATAAGTATTATCATTATTAACTCCATTTTACAGCTGACAAAACTGAGGCTTAGAGAGGTGGGGTAACATATGCTGAGCTCTCTCACCTGACAGAAGCATTCAAAGACAACTTCAAGGTGATCCTGTTAAACTACTTATTTTGGGCCATGAAATATATTAAAATATTAAAAAGCCAACTTCAATCCATTGAGCTACACCAGCCGGGGCCCAGTCTTCAGAATCCGTTTTTAGAGTATGTATCGTTTTGTATTTTCAGCCAATTTAAAAATTATTCTTGAAAAAAATTCCTTGAGTTAAATTTGACTCAAGTTCTGTTTGCTTTTTGAGGATAGACCTTCTTTTTTTTGTTGTATTTATTTATTTTTAGAAAGGGGAAGGGAGTGAGAAAGAAAGGGAGAGAAACATCAATGTGTGGTCCCACTGGGGACCTGACCTGTAACCCAGGCATGTGCCCTGACTGGGAATCAAACTGGTGACCCTTTGGTTCTCAGGCTGGTGCTCAATCCACTGATCCACACCATCCAAGGCAGGATAGACCTTCTTTTTAAATGAAGGCTCTTAGCAAAGAATGCTGAGCATCCTCTAAGGTTACATTCTCAGGCTATCGGGGCATTGAGTAAGGCCCCACTTGACAAACACAACCACATGATTAGGTAGTATTTGGCATCCCCTCACCTCTCACCAGGGTGTCAGAAAAATGCTGAGACCTGAGCTTTTGTCTCTTTTATCTGATTGCACATTATATGGAGAGACAGTACAAGTACCTCTTCTTGTTCTGCTACTTCTACGCATGCTCTGCAGTCCAAAACCAAGCCAGCTGCTATTCCCTAGCCATGCCATTCATTTGCATTTTTCCTAGTGTTAATCTAAAAATAAAAGGCCTTTCAAAGTAAGAGGCAACATGCATTTATTTGAGATTTTTTTTAAAAAGATAGCTATTCATGATGGACTGATTTAAGCAGAAGCCCAATTAGGAGACAAAGACAGTGGGTATTTATGGGAAAGGGAAGAAGAACAATTACATCAACAGAAGAAGGGCATTTCTATTGGTCATAACATAATGATATTAATTCTAAATGATGTTTTTAATTTTCGGTGCTGTGTTCATCAGTCCTCTCGTTATAATATCTGCTGTCTTGTTATTTTTGCAAACAGTTCTTTGGGGTACAGTGTTGCTTTAGGCCCAGTCCAAAGGTTATTTTGCCCTGGTTGAGCATTCCAAGACTTGAGTCATAAGACATGCAAGACAGTTCCTCTGGCATGGCAGCTCTGGCTCCATTTATTACTTTTTACACTAGCTTTGTGGTACTATTACTTTTCCCAGGCCTGCCCTTCCCCGCTTCTCTGCCAAAGCATGGTCCTTCAAGACCCAGCTGAGATCACACCCCCTCTTTGTGCTTTTCCAGAACCCACCCGCCAGCGCTCTCTGCCCTCTTCTTTGAACTGCTAGTCTATTTACGTCAGCTCCATAAGGGCAGGAATTTTGTCAGTTTAACTCATGGTTGTAGCACCAGTGCCTAGAACAGGGGATGGCACATAATAGGTATTCAATAAATCATTGTTAAGTGAATGCATTATAATGTTTAGTTCATGGTACAGTAACTAAATGTTTACTTGTGTGTCTCCGTTTGAGTCTATGTCTCGTTCTTCTTTACATTCTAACATGGAACATAGAACATGACACATAGTGGATACCTGGCAAATGTCCACTGGAGGGAGAGCTGAATGAGGGAATGAATGAATGAATGAACAACATGTGGAATTTGTTCTTGTGGCTCGGCAGAAATGAGTTTTGTCTGGATTCCGCCCCTTGCTATCTGACAGCAATTTCACAGTAATAAATGTCACAGGGCAAGGCCTTCCTAACTTGCATCTAGTGTTTGTCCAGCCTCTGGGCTGAGTGGGAGGATCTGAACAGAGCAGGGGTTTGGGAATCACCTGGTTCCTGGACTGATGCTATATTGTCCCCGATCAAGAATAGGAGATCCAGGGCCTTGGGACACCTCCCTCCCCAAATCTGTGTTAAAGAGAAAAGCAGGTATGATGCTACATAAAGTGTGTCTATCATCCTGTGAACATACGCTGCCTATTTGATCGTGAACCCCTAACATGAAGCCTTCCACATAGTAAGTACTTGATGGCTATCTGGTTGTGATGGTGACAAATGCCGAACACTGACTGTTATACAAGATGACTCAGGCCACTACTACAAGGGGAGAGGAACAGGCATATACAGGGGCACCCGAGGACACTGCCATCAGAGATGTACCAACTCCACACCCATGTGACTTATCAGGGCTGATTACACCAGAGGCGTACTCCTGAGCCTGGGCTTAATGTACCCGGTTCTTAAGACAGCCCCAGCTGCTGAAAGCCAGTAAGAGCCCTACAGTGAACTTGTCCCTCTTTGATTTGCTCTGAAAGTGGGTGGGTGCAGGTGGGTTTGTTCTCTCTCTCACTGTTCCTCCCAGGGGTACACCAGGGCATTGGTTTGTCTTTCTGCTCACCCATTATTAGTTCTTTTTTTTCCAAAGATTTTATTTATTTATTTTTAGAGAGAGGGGAGGGGAAGGGAGGGAGAGAGACAGGGGAGGGATGGGGAGGGGAGGGGAGGGAGAGAGACAGGGGAGGGATGGGGAGGGGAGGGGAGGGAGAAAGAGAGAGAGAGAAACATCAGTGCATGGTTGCCTCTCAGACACCCCCTACTGGAGACCTGGCCCGCAACCCAGGAATGTGCCCTGACTGGGAATCGAAACAGCAACATTTTGGTTCGGAGGCCAATCCACTGAGCCACATCAGCCAGGGCCCATTGTTATTTCTTGAGCTTTTTACTCTGGCCTGGGTACTCTTCTAATTGTATATGGATTCTCTCATTTAATCCTTTCAGCAGCTTTATGATGACCATTTTACAGATGAGTATAACCGAGGCACCTGGCAAACCACATACATCCCCTGCAGCAGAAAACCCTGAGAGCAGAGCACCACGCCCCCCCCTCCCCCCGCCACTCCCGACTTAAACAGGGCCAGGAAGTAACGCAGGATGGTGTGGTGCCTGGAAAATGACCCTGGAGATCGGAGGAAGGGGAGTGGTTCAGGGCTGTGTTAGGACTGACTGAGGTCAGCAGCAGCAGCAGCAGCAGCAGCGTAAGGAGAGGCATTCGGTGTGGTTAACAGTCAGACTCTGCCTGTTTCCAGCTGTGAGCTCTCAGTGCCTCAGCTTGCTCAGCTGTAAAATGGGGTCAAGAACAGCACTGTAATGTGTATAAAATGAGTATTTACGAGGCACACGGAAACAGAATATGCACTGAAGTGCTAAGTGACTGCTCTCTCAGAGGCCAGTCTTGTCCTTTTGTGATGCCGGACTTTTCCTGGGAAAGTTTGTAGGGGACGCTCTCAACGTGCTGATTACAATAGTCCTTGCTGATGACGCGGGAAGTAGCACAGGGACTTTTTCCGCATGCCACGAGTGGGCCTGAAGACCATTAACTAGGAGAGAGTAGGGCTGCGAACGCCCTGAAGGGGAAACGCGGCTTTTGCTGGCCTCGTGGCGACTGAAAGCCACTGGACGTGCAAGGCTGGATAAGCGAGAAAAGCTGAGAAAGCCGCAGCGCTGCCGCCACAGCAGCAGCCCATCGCGAACCCGCGTCCCTGTGCTCCGGGCAGCTTCAGGCGCCCTCTCTCCTCCGCCTTAGCGCTGCTGCCCGCGCTGCTGGAAGTACTGTGCCCTTCAAGCAGACTCCTCTCCCGCCAAGCCACCGCCTCTAAGAAGCCTGCTCTAACCACTGCAGCCACTCTTTGTCCCCGACCCCTGAAGCCTCATCTGCATTTGCATGTTTTAACACTTGGGTATGTGCTGGCTAGTTCCCTAAGTGTATGAATGTATTGAATGCCTTGGCTCCACAACACGTGCCTTTTCCCCCCTCTATCACACACGGTCGCTGACACATGTAGCCACATTGCGAATGCCCAGCAAACACTTGACTTGCCTCTATGGGGTCTCCCTGTACGCACTCCCAAAGGAGACTCTCAGGGGCCTTCACGTCACAGAGCCCAGATTAGCGGTAGGGGCGCCTAGTAGGACGCCTGACTGGCCTCAAATACCGTTTTGAGCCTTCCCTAACCAGCTAGGTTAGGTGTAGCCTGCCTTTGGAGGAAAAATGCCTTGGTGCAGAGGAAATCGGTCTGCAGGGGATCCCGCTGATATGGAAAAGTTTGATGAACCCCAGCTTCGGTGCAGAGATCTGTGCTGGGCTCCCCACAACACAGAGCGGGGGTATAAACGGGGTCCTGGCCCTCACGGGAAGTATCGTGGAAAAACGGAGGAAACACGAGATTTAGAGTCATAAAATTCACCACACTAGCTCAGGCACACCACAGAACCTCTCTGAACCTCGGTTTTCTCATCTGCATCTCTGAGGGGGTCTGGGGTGGTGTGGGATAGGGGTGGTCAAAGAATACCCTAGCCAGATCTATAGTGTGTTCACTGTCATGAGAAGAATATATTCACCTCTTAAGTAATTCAAATTACATTTTAAAGTTGACAATCAGGTGATAAAATATTTCTGAAAGCTCTTTTTTAACTCAAAGAGGCTCCACAAAGGTTCTTCACTTTTCCCATTGCTAAAATACATAACAGGCACTCCGTAAATGCTTCTTGAGGAGAATGACAAGTGTTTCCTGAGTAATGAGGTGAACAGTCCTTTAGTGAGAGAACCATATATAACTCGAAAGTCAAGGATACAGGAATGCCATCTGCCAAATGCTTGTCCAGACAACTGAGTTGTCCAGACGGCAAGTGTTGAACTTCAGAGGGGGGCGGTCATGGTGGGCAGGTGGAGGCTCCATCGTGGAGTCCAGCCTTGAAATGAACCTTGAGGACTGGATTGGATTTCGGTTGGCGAGGCATAGGAAAGGCCATCTAGTTAGAGGGCATGGCATTGAAGGTGCAGAGGAAGGAAGGGAGGGAGAAAGGAAGGGAGGAAGGGTTGGGCACTGCGAGTGCTGGAGGGCAGGAACCTTTGCTTTTGCCCAGTGTTGTATTCCCAGTGACTAATACAGTACTTGGCACATAGTGAGCTCTCAGTAAGTGTTTATGGAAGGAAAGAAGGAAGGAAGGAAGGAAGGAAGGAAGGGAGGAAGGAAGGAAGGAAGGAAGGAAAGGAGGAAGGAAGGAAGGAGAGGAGAGGAGGAATTCCGCCAAGTTGAAATCAAAGCGTCCCACAAGTCATGTGAGTCAGGACAAACATACAAACAGAAACCAGTGTGCTGATGCTTGACGTGAGAACATGGTCTCCCCACCAGATTGGAAGTTCTAAGAAGAGGGGACAGAGCCATACGTGGCTTGTTCACCCTATATCCTCAGTACCAAGAGTAGTAACCAGCACACAGAAAAAGGTTCCATGAATAGTCACTGAAGTGAGTGAGTGGGTGAATGTGGCAGTTTGTGGAAAAGGCATTTGAGTCCTGCCTCTGCCAGTCACTGCCCGGGTGACCTCAGGCAAGTTGCCTAACATCTCTGAGACTCATTTTCCCTTCTGATAATAATACCCACCTCACAGGGTTGTCCTGAAGATTCAGTGACGTATGTGTATGCAGTGCCTGCTGCCACCTACAAGGAAACTTGGTAGCCACCCTTTGGTTGGAGCAGATTTAAAAGGAGTACTTTGTGTACAGTAGACCATCAGTAAGTATTTTTGGCTGAGAGGAAGGTTGGGGACCTTGAACTTTTTATTCTGTAGACAGTGGGGAGCCTCATATGCAAAGTAGGGTGTTGGCTGATTGCAGGGGAAGAGGGAAGGAGGTGCTAGTGTGGAAGCTGTTGTCACTGTGAGGGGGGTTAGGATTAGGGTGATGGCAGTAAAGATGGAAAGAAAGGGATGATGGGAAAAGGAGGATTAAGGAGACTTGTTAGTTTGAAAGGAGACTGCTGGCAGATGACTGCAAACTAAAAGGGGAGACAGGTATGAGCTCAGAAAGATGCAGACAACTGCCAAGCAGGTTTTACTGCAAAGGAGTAAGCAGCTATATGCTTCTGGAGTCCCATTCAAAGAGCAGAAGAACCCAGAGGACTCACAAGAGGTTCTGCCATCCCCGGTCAATGAAAGTCACAGTGGCAAATTCCCAGAACCTGAAAGATTTTCAGGCAATGGTATTTTTTGAGGAACGTTAGAGTCAGAGTATATTTTGGTTTTCTCTTCTCCCAAAATGTCAGAAAAACCCAGTCCACAAGGGGGCAGTGATATCTGTCTGAGTCCAATTTCCATGTAATGTAGTGACTTAAAAGGTAGTCTTCTGTCATTGATGTTCCAGCTGTTCAAACAAGCACGAACAGGATATTGGTGCCATTCACTTCCCCTGCCTGATTAGCGGAGCGCCACTGCCAGGGGTGTGCGAGTTGTGACATAGCAATGAGGTAAACACTGCAAAGCCGCAGAGCCCTTGCCTGACTCCATGAGACATAGCTTTTTGCTCAGACTTGGAGCTGCCTTCTGCTTCTAGCTCCTGGCCACCTCAATGTTTGCATCTCCCTAACAGGGCCAGGGAAAAGCAGAGACCCTCATGCCCAGCGGGCCTGATGGTGTGAAGCAGAGTTCTCGCAAACTGAGATCAATAGAGCAAGTACCCACGCCAAGCACAGCCCCGCACTGGGTGTCAGGAGGTGGAAATTCAGAAGAAATGGAAGATTCCTTTAAGGAACGGAATCTAATGGAAGAGAAAAGACAGTCTCATATTGTTTCAGAGAGTGGCTCTAGAATGAGAAAGGCCACTTAGCTCGATGTCCTAGGGCACGCCCGTGAACCTCCCCGAGCTTCAGTTTCCTCACCTGGAAAATGGGGAGAGTAATAACAGCACCCGTCTCACAGGGCGGCTGTGGGGTTTCAGTGAGATAGTACCTGGCAAACAACATTCAATAAATAGTATCTGGAATCCTTGTTATTGATAGGAGTAACAATAAAGCAATATGGTGTATCCTGAACACAGAAAAAAAAAACTTGGAGGGCACAGTGGCAGGTGAGTAGGAGGTGAGTTTTAGCCTGAACTGTTGAAGGTGAAGAGGTAGGAGTTGGGAAGGAAGATTGGGAAGTGCATTCCAGGCAGAGGGAATGAGGGAATGTCTTTAGGGCTGGCAGGTGACCTCACTCGGCTGGCCCGCTGGGTCTGCATTGGCAAGGACAGAAGCTGCTGCAAGGGGGCTGAACAGCTACAGGCCCTGCAGGGCCAACCACAGAAGGCTGCTTAGCTCCTCCTCTCAGCACTGAGAAGCTAGGGCACTGACCTGAGGGGGAGAGTATCTCAGGCGACTACTGTGTAAGCAGTCTCTTGGTCTCCAGTCTCAGCATTTTGGAGGAGGGCAAGTCCATGAGAGCAAGTGCACTAGTCAAAGTTCTCCAGAGAAGCAGAACCAATAGGAGACACATACCTTTATAGATTTATGATAGGAATTGGCTCATGTGATTATGGAGACCAACATCTGCCGTCTGCAAGCTGGAGACCCTGGGAAGCTGCAGTATAACAGTCTGAGCCTGAAGGCCTGGCACAAGCAAAAAGAGCAAATTCACCCTCCCTCTGCCTTTTGTTCTATTCAGGCCCTCAAGACATTGGATGACACCCACCACCCACATTGTCGATGGTGATCTTCTTTACTCAGTCTACCAATTCAAATGCTAATCTCTTCCAGAGATACGGTCACAAACACACCCAGAATAATGTTTTACCAGCTGTCTGGGCATCCCTTACCCTAGTTGCCGCATAAAGTTAACCATCACAGCAAGCTGGGGGAGACAGGAGTCCTAGTGCTCTCTCTGTGGCTACAGACCCAGGGGGAATGAATGAAAACACAGCATAAGGGAGTTGGAAAGTTCTTTTGTTCTGGGCCCCACACTGGTATCTAGAATTCCAAGACAAGACCCAATGGGACCTAGAAGTGCGCTTCTACACACAAAACCCTCAGCTATCAGCTGCAGAAAAGCTCCTGTTCAGGACAGTGCCCTCCCCATCCCTACCCCAGGGCAGTAAACTGGGAGGAGGTTCTTGGTATTTTCAATCCTAGAGCCTGGTCTAAAGTTTTAGTTACCATGCTGATTTTATAAGCTTAATTTCCCTGTTAGCAGATGGTTTTAGGGCCCTGACTCAGGGACAGCAGAGCTGGGCTCATTTCCTGAACAGTAGGCGCCCTTATAACCTTTGGTTACACAGGGCCCTCGGCCCTCGGAGAGAAACCTTGGCATAAATAGCCCCAAACAAGAGATAATAGAAAAGCCTTTTATATTTAGCTTCAGGATACTCTAAGTGATTTTATTGGCTGCACATTTCCCTTCATCAGGGCTGGATTAGGCTAATATTAAAATTAACTTTATGAGAGGCAGTCCAGCAGAACGGTTAAAAGCCTTTATAGCAACAGTGATTATGGACTCGTAACCACACTGGTTTCCAATCCAGCCACCACCACTTACTAGCTGTTCTCCAAGGCTGAGATAACTAGCTGTAATCTCCCTGAGGCTGTGTCTTCATCTGTAAGACAGAGATAGCTAAAGTCCCTTCCTCCTTGGGTGTTTGTAAAGCACTTGGCCCAACACCTGGCCCCTGGAAGCATTCCATAAAGGGGAGTGATCCTGATTATCGTTGCATTGTTAATGATTTTAAAGAAAGTCTGAAGGCAGCCTGAAGGGAGAGGCATGCGAAGGCAAGTCAGACCACGATTGAAAAATGTCAGCATACAATCCAGAAAAATCAGCCCATGCTAGAAAATTGAGGTGTTCACTTGTCTTGTTTCCTCGACCATGGTTCTCAGGCCTGTGCTGGTTCCTCAGCAAGTTCGGGTTAGAGTGAGCAGGTGGCTGTGGCCTGCGGCCAGTTGGACACAAAACTTGTCGGGAAACGCCTCTCTGTGCTGGGGGCAGGTCTGGCTGGGGACAGGTGTGTGTTTGCAAGGTGAATGGTTGTTACCACGAAGTCACCTTTGTCCATGAAGTGGGGGAGCAGGAGGCCAAAGTCTGTGGAAAGACAAAATTGCTGTTTGGGCAGGGCTTACCTGCCTGCACATTCTTGCTAAGTGATCAATTTGTGCATGTGATGGTTTGGGGAAAAAAAAAAGATTAAAAAATACATGGTGTTTTTTTTCTAGCTAGGACATGGTAAAAGGACCTCTGGGAAATAAGTGTCATGGCTTTAGCCTCAACTCTGTCCCATAGCAGGAAAACAAATTGGTAAATTCAGTCTTTATGTCCCAGTTCCTCTATTGTTGTCAACAACCCTTGCACTGCGACCATGCCCTTGTGAGCTTTTATTCTGCTGTTTATGTCTCCACTTACACAAGTACATATTTGTCTCTCCCTCTTACCTCATTTGTAATTGTTATGTTTTAATTCTCACCAGAGGATATGTTTATTGATTTTAGGGAAAGAGGAACGGGGAGGGAGAGAGGGAGAGAGAGAGAGAGAGATCAATGTGAGAGAGAAACACCGATCAGTTGCCTGCTGTATGCACCTCCACCGGGGATTGAACTCGAAACCTAGGTATGTGCCCTGACCAGAAATCAAACCCACAACCTTTTAACATACAGGATGATGCTCCAACCAATTGAGCTACCCAGCCAGGGCTACCTCGTTTATTTTTTGTGTAGGTAATATGTATCTCTGATACCAAATCCACAAGGCCTAAAGGGTTTTCAGTGACAACTTAGTCTCCTTCCCACTGCTGTCCCCTAACCATCCACAGGTAATGTTACCACATTCTGCTGCTCCCCTCCAGAGGTAATCTATGCATATGCAATCATATATTATGTTAGCACAAAGGGTAGCATTCTTACGCACATTGGTATTCCCAGTGCCCAGCAAAGTGCCAAATACATAGGCCTTCAAAAAAAGTTGGGTGGTTGAATGTTTGCTCTAAAGTTTGTGGTTCTCATCCCAACCCCGCATGTCTGCACTGTCTAGTTGATATTTCCACAGGTGCGTCAACATGTTACCAGTTTGTACTTGCAGCTCTGGCTTTACCTTCTTAGGACTGAGATTTACAGAGAGGCCACTGGGGCCTTGCTTACTATAAACAACTCATTATATTTCATAAGACAACTTGAAACAATACCCTGATGCACTCATTTCTTCCCTGCTCTGCTCAGTGTCAACCCAAAGCTTAGCTCTGGCTCCGCTTTGGTGGTAATGGTTGCCTAAGCATATGGTTAAAGAGACGTTGATACCGTGGTCATCTTTGAAGAATCTCTAAACACACTGAGCTCAGAATGTTGACTCAGGAAATAAAATGTAGGAGTTTCTGAACCACTGCCGTAAGCTTCAGCCCCTGCCAGAGCTGCCTTTTCCAGAAGCACCCAAGCATCCAGATAGTTCTAGGGGACAGGCTGGACTCCCTCATTTGATCCTTATTAAAAAAGCCTAAAGAGGTCCTATTTTTAGAGAGGGGAAGAGTGGGAGAAAAGAGAGAAACATCAATGTGTGGTTGCCTCTCACGTGTCCCCTGCTGGGGACCTGGCCCATAACCCAGGCATGTGCCCTGACTGGGAATCTAACTGGCGCCCCTTTGGTTGACGCTGAGTCCGCTGAGCCGCACCAGCCAGGGCATGTTAGGGTTCTTGTGTTAAATCTACTTCCCACTATGCTCTGGCTGTAAGTTTCAAGGCTTTCATTTACTAATTGGGAGCCTTTGGTGCCTTTTGTTCTTATTGGGAAAAAGCCGAATGCTGTGCTATATGGTGCATCTCTTACAAAGAAGGGAAAATGTAAAGGATAGCCCTATATCTAGGCTAAGTCCTTTATAAAGGCAAGATTTTCCCAGCTAAAGTCCTCACTGATTTTTGCCTGCGGCTGCTCTTGAGGCCCCACTCTGCCTCTAGAGGACTGAGAAGAGCCCTCTCAGGAGCTTCCCCAGCCGGTGCCTTCTGGGATGAGTTGCTCTGGCTGCTAAACTGGGAGAAGCACTCACCTTCCCCAAAGATGTGTATGTTGCTATGGTGATAGGCCTCAGCCCCTGCGGGGGCTACAGAGCAAGATAAGAGCCTAGAATCCAGGTCCAGTCTCAGCAGTTATTAGAGGTCATTCTGCCAGGTCAGCAGGCTGTGCTCCAGACAACAGAGGTGCTCTATGCTCCTCACAGGGCTGGGTTGTCAGCCCAGCTCCTCCTAAGCCTTCTCTCCAGGCCTCTCCTGTTTCTGCATTATCCCAACACAAGAGCTTGCCTTCTCAAGTGTCCGAGCCCCAGAGAGACTTCCTAAGTCTGCTCACTGAGGCCAGGCGTCTAGTTCAGCCACTGGATCCTGGGGAGATCCCATGGGAGGAGCCAGGAGCTCTCACCTAGGAGGGCTTCAGAGCCTCAGTGTGGGTCCTGGATAGCTCTCGATTGCCTTCTGAGATCACTCAGGTTTTGGCATCTCTCAGTGAGCGGAACCCTAATAACCCTGACACATACACCTGCATTCCCTGTGCCATGGGCTCAGGCAAGGCTGGACCCGCCTGTGCCAGAACAGCAAGAGTTCAAAGGGCACACCACCTGGTTCCCAGGTGTTTCCCATACAGACTTTAGTGCAGTTCTGTGGAAGGGGGAAAAGGCGTATCCTTAATTAGTATACACCTCCAGACTCATTCAGCAAACCTATGTTTAGTGCCTGTTATAAACAAAGCCCTGTGCCAAGTACTGAGGGGAAGGGAAGAGGATAGATACAAAGATGAATTAAGTGTGATCCTTGCCCTTAAGGACTTTGTCCTCTACTGGAGAAGCCAGCCATATATGTATGTAGCTATAATGAGACCGAACCCATTCACTGGTTTGACATTTGCTGAATAAATATTCTGGTTGGGGCATGGCAGGAAGAGAAAAAGTCCTATCCTTAAGGAGCTTATAACTTAATGAGGAAGGCAGAGAAGACAATTGCAATATACAGAGGCTCCTTGACTTAGAATAAACCCATTGTAAGTTGAAAATATTGTAAGTTGAAATGCATTTAATACACCTAACATACTGAACATCATAGGCTAGCCTAGCCTACCTTAAACATGCTCAGAACACTTACACTGGCCTGCAGTTGGGCAACTATCTTGAGTTCCATATCAAGAGTAATTGCCTTCCTCTTCTTCTCACCAGAGGCAGAAGACACAGTTCTGTAAACATGATGGCATGCAAAATCACAAAATGCAACATCAGAAAAACAGCAGCAACATAGTATACTATGTCGAGCATTTGTTTTTTATCCTCATGACCACGTGGCTGACTGGGAGATGCGGCTCATTGCCACTGCCCAGCATCTTGAGAGGGTATCATACCACATATCACTAACCCAGGGAAAATCAAAAGTCAAGATTTGATATAAACTTTCTACTGAATGCATACCGCTTTCACACCATTGTAAAGTAGAAAAATTGTAAGTCATAGCGTCGGAAGTCGGGGACTGTCCATAGTGACAGGGATGCGATAGTTGTCAGCAGACGGCGCTTTGGGAGTGAAGAGCAGGAATGCCTAATGGACACGTGGAGAATCTGGGAAAGCTTGTGAGAGGAAATTCCACCTAAACCAAAACCTACAGCTGCCACTCAGCATGGCTACAATGTGAGTAGTGCCCCCAGGAGCCGTGTACCGCCCTTTGCGGCAGTCTGGGCTGAAGGATGAATACGAGTTAGCCAAGAGTACTTAGCAGATGTGATGAACCAAAAGTGGCTCAGAAGGGCTAGAGAGCAAGGGCCACCTGGTAAATGTGGATGGAGGGAGTATGGGAGTTAAAAACTCACTTTGCAGCAAACAATGTAAACACTAAATTGGACAAGAATTGTCTATGGATGCTACATCTAGGGCAGAGTTTAATGAGAAACAGTATATTTGCATGGTCTTCAAGTGTCTCTCCACAGATTGCTTATTATAGGCAAGGGACAAAAAGAGTAGGCAGAATACGGAAATCGGGCACCACCTTAAACTGGTGATCAAAATTGACATCACCAATGAGAGGCAGATGTACATTTGAGTGCCTCCCGGTCAGACACCATATTTCCCACTTTGTGTGCATATCTAATGTGACAAAATGTCAGGCAAACACAATATGAGGAGCATTCCGTTAAAAAATGTTAGCAGGAGGGGAAACTATATTCTTAAAAAATAGCAAGGTCATAAAAGCCCCCTAAGAATGCTGTGGAATGCTCTAGATGGAAGAAAGCCAAATGAAATGAACAATCCAATGTAATGCCTGACCCTAGACTGGCTCCTGTACTGGAGGGGAAGAAATGTTCTGAAGGACATCGGTGCGTCAGCTGACGGAAGTGCATATGGACGGCAGATTAGAAAAGAGTATTGTGACACTGTTAGATTTAGGAAACTGAGAGTTGTACTGTGGCTATGGAAGAGGATGTCTGTAGGCTCAGAAATTACAGATCAAAGTGCAGGGATAAAGGGTCATGATGTATACAACGTGCTCTCAAATACCTCAGAAAAAACTGTGTGTGTGTGTGTGTGTATAAAACAGATAAATATTAAACAATTAAAATAGATAAACATAATGTGTATGTAGTTATTATATATAATGTGTGCAAATATGTGTATGTGTGTGAGTATATATGTGTATAAATCTCTATATATCTAGTCCTCACTATATAATACAGAGATATATAGCTATATGCCATGCGTGTGTGTGCATTAGAGAGAACCCAAATGATAAAAGAAATGGGATAAAATGTCAACAATAGGTGAATCTCGGTAAAGGGTATACAAGTGTTCCTTGTACTATTTTTATTTTTGCACTGTTTTGTAAATTTGAAACTATTTCCAAAGAAAAATGTAAAAAACTTATGACCAAATGTCAGATACAAAGGGTTGGAGGGTTGGAGGAATGGGCAGAACCTTTTTCCCCCAGTTTTACTGGGATATAATTGACATATAACGTTGTGTAAGTTTTAAAATATTTTATTTATTTATTTTTTTTAGAGAGAAGGAAGGGAAGGAGAGAACATTGATTGGTTGCCTCTCACACACCCCCATCCAGGGACCTGGCCTGCAACCCAGGCATGTGCCCTGACCAGGAATCTAACCACTGACCTTTCAGTTTACAGGCTGATGCGCAATCCACTGAGCCACACCAGCCAGGGCAACATTGTGTAAGTTTCAGATATACAACGTGATTGTTAGGGGGGTCAGTGGCGTGGGCTGTGAAAGAATTCACAGAGAAGAAAATGTAGAGAATAAAGTTTTCCTTCGCTCTCCAGAAAGGAGGAGGGGATGGTGTGGAGAGATACACCAGCACCGAGGGGTGGGGGCTTTGAGATTTTATTGGATCACAATTGAATTAAAAAAGGGTGGGGGGCTGCTGCTGTGCGGCCCCTGGGCTGTTTGGCTGTTGTAACGCCAGGCTGCAGTTTGTTCCAATGTCATCTTCTGCCTGTGGCTGTAGGGAGCGGTTAGTTCTGTTCTTGCTTCCAGTAATTTCCGTTCCTGGGGACAGAAGCTCAGAAGAGTAAAAGGGCAGTCATATTTAACAAGGTCACAAGCCTGGTAGGCAAATGGTGCCACAATAGCAAATGGGGCTGGCTGTGTCCTTTCAGTGATGGTTTGATGCACTTATGTATTGCAAAATGATTACCCCTTTGTGTGAGCTAACACTTTCATCACATAACATAATTATTTCTTTTTTGTGCTGAGAATATTTAAGATACATTGTGAGCAACTTGTAAGCTTATAATACAGTATTATTAACTGTAATCACCATGCTGTACATGAGGTCCCCAGAACGTCTCATCTTATAACTGTAAGTCTGTTCCCTTTGACCAACATCTCCCCATTTCCCAGCAACCAGATCTTGAAAAGACTTGCATATCATGGTTGAAATCTGAACTTTATCCTGAGGACGAGATATATGCACTAGAAATACTTAGGAAAAAAAACCTTGCACCACAATGTTGACTCATCATGTTTCCTAATTTGTACTTTCTGATGGTAGTTCACACGTTTGAGACCATCACCACATGCAGTGCATTACATAGCCGGAAGGGGGCAGCAAAAGGACAAAGCGCAAGGACAAATAAAAGATGGCCACATTGCAGACCGAGCACAGAGAGGCATAGGGGTAATTTTCTCAGTGCCTGTTATGCTTGGCAGGCACTTCACACTGGAGATACAAAGATGAATGAGATAAAGTAGTCTCTTCCCCAGAAATCTGGTGGCATGACTGTCCTGGAGGACTAGTCGGGTAGTGTCCAGGATTTGTCAGGCGCAGCCGTGAGGGTTTGGGCTTCCACCTGGCCTTGTGGAACTGTGGAGCTGTAGCTGGCAGGACTCTAGCTATAGAGGGCTCTCTTTCAGCTGGACTAGAGGATGGGGTTAGGAAAGAGAGACTTATGTTTTGTAAAGAATGACCACATAAGGGGAAAACTCTCCTTCAGTCTCTGAGGAGGATTGAGATGCACCCACCCACTCAGAGCAGAAATATGGGGCTCTGTCACCTCCTTAGGTCAGAGGTCTTAGAGGAGAAAGAAAGGGGCTGGTTTTCCAGCCCCACCAATTTCCTCTCCCCAGTTTCTCCCTCCCTTCGGAAAGGAAGCCCAGACCTCGTTTTGAGAGATCTTAGCACACCCCCCCCCCCCCGCCGTGGGAAACCTTCGCTGGGCAGGAAGTGCAGTCACTTAGGCGTCAGCTAAGCTGGCTGGCCGAGACCTCCTCTCCCTTTCCCAGAGCTTTGCCTTCTTCACTGCAGTCTTTTCTGGGCGGTCCCTTCAGGACCTAGTCCACTCCTTTTCTGGAAGCCATTTCCTCCAATTCCTGGGAATCCCCTCTGGCCCTGTAGACATGCCCATTATCCTACTTTGGGCCTTCCCCAGACTTCCTCATTGGAGTCAAAACTTCCTTTTCACTTTACATTCCTTCCTTTCTGCCAAGGAAAATTCGATGCCAATAGCATAAGTCAGATAAGCTAGATTCTGCTGAGCTAACTAACCTACCAGCACACTTCTCCAGAATTGACCAAAAGAAGGGGAATTTCAGGCACCTAGAAATTGGGGAGAAAGACGTGTTTGGTCAGGCAGGCCTTCTTCCTGCTGCGTGGGCATATCAGTCAGGGCTGGTTTATGGTAAGGGTGGAGAAGGGAGTGGGAGTGGGATAGGGATGATGGGGGAACTGCAGACAAGAAAGCTCATCACGAGGCTCCTGCTGTACTTCAAGAAGACAGCATCCTGATCTAAAGTCTTGACAGGATATGCAGGGCCAGGCTGATGAAATGAAAATGGGCAGGATAGAACAGGCCTGAATGGGTGACCGAACATATGGAGATGCGGGATAAGGGACTGCCCAGGTTTACTGCTTGGCTAAGTAGGTGAGTGGTAGTGCCATTGATTGAGAAAGAGATCACCCAGCAGGGCAGACTGTGGGTTTGAGGAGGAAGGAAAGGATGCTAAACATGGTTGGGTATATTCATTTGAGTTGCCTGTGGGACATCCAAGTGGGGCTGTCCAGGAGGCACTTGGATGGGGGTGGAGGTCTGGCGCACCGGACCAAAGTCTGGCCTGGAAACAGAAGGTTTTTAATATTGTACCACACAGACACACACACATGGAGACACACAGACACCAAAACTTCTAACTTGGTTCCTTCACAGGGTCATTCAGCTCAGGGTGTGTTGATGGAAGAAGGTGTGCACGTCCTCCTTGGAGATGAGAGTGCAGAGTTCCTGCACTGTAGTTTCACAATTCGTCCTTAACGGTCACCATGCATAATCATAAAGATGACAGTCATGGTGGGCCTGGAGCCGGTTGACTATTGAACCTCCAAGAGTCATGCCTCCATGCAGACTTCATAGTAGGCCTCCCCTCCCTTCCAAGCCTGTATGAATACTATTGTCAGAGGCATTTGCTGGAGGGTGTGTGGGATGCTAGTGTGTGCATTGGGTAGGCAGGGGTGTGCAGGGAGGCAGCGCTTGGCAGGGAGTGGAACACTTGTAAATCTGTAGAACTTGATCCTGCCCCTTTCAGAGTGTATCGAGCCCTTAGTGTCTGTGTCCTCGCCCTGGTGAGTCCCCATCCTGTGTAGCAACGGAAGGGCAGCACCACCCTCTCAGCGTCACAGGATGTCCTCGGGCTGATGTCAGGAGCAAATCAGTCCCAGTCAGCACTTCCACCAGCCTCATAGGCACCAGGTGGAGCAGTGTGCGTGGGGGGCGCGGGGGCGGGCAGAGGTGACTTTCCTCATAGGTCGGAAGAAAAACAACCGGTGTCTGAACTTCCTAGTTACAGAACATCTGACTGGTAAAAACCTGCACGTGCATGGGGTGGAGATAGGGGAGTTCCCCTCCCCCGAGTGTTATCAGTAATAAAGGACACTCCTTTTACAAGATGACTAGGGGAGAGCTCTCATGCAGGACTCCGCACTGGGCTTCTGTTTCACCGTGAAGATATCTTGAATGTCAGCCAGGCCTGTATTCATTGATTCATTCAGTCACTGAGGGCTTGGTCTTTGTACTGAGTGCTGGGTGGGGCAAGGCTGAGGACTGTGCCCTTGGAGTGCGGCCAGCCTAGGTGCAAACACAGAGTGCTCACTTGTGCAGTGACATCAGAGCAGTATATCCCAGCAAGGCCCCGGCCTCGTCAGAGCAGCTGTGCCTGATAACTTGCCTAGGGGTGACCCAGCAAGTGGAGACAAGTACAAGTGTCTGGGAAGGACACAGGGTTCATTCAAAGCCTGCACGCAGAGGATGGCTCAGAACGGTGGACGGGCTTTCCACCAGATCGGGGCATATTCCAAAGCAGAGTGATCCAGTCAGCAAGAGGGCCAACCGCAGACCCAAAGTCCTACCGCCAATCTGTCCTGCTGAAGAGGGGCACAAAATGCAGACTCCAAGGGTGGACACTAGGCCACCCTCAGGAGTAGCTTCCAGGCTCTGGTTCCCATCCAAGAGGCAAGAGATGAGGGTCTGGCTACTCTCCCCAACCTATAGTCTTCAGTGTCACCAGCCTTTCTGGTGACAATAAATGACAGCTCAGCCAGGATCAGGGCCAAGTGGGCAGAGGGCCGAGCCAGTGCTCCCCTACCCTCACTTGTTCACCCTCTACCCCTCAGTCCTGAGTGACTGCCCAATGTGCCCTCCACAGTTGCTGCGAGTATCCCTGGCTCTCTGCCACCTCTGCTTTTTTTTTTGTTTGTTTGTTTGTTTTTGCATATCAGTCTTTTCTTTGTTTTCTCTTTTGGCAGGAAGAGGCCACCAACTCATGGAAAAACATTGCCAATCTCTCCCCAGTGCCCTCATTCCAGGTGGCAGCTAGGGTTAGTTCTAGAGTTCCTACCCATGGCGGTGGGCTGGGGGTCCTGAGTTGACAGAGGAGGGTGGGGGTAGGGTTGAGGGCTGTCCCGGACCTAGAAATACACTCAGGCCCAGGGCTGTGCTGGAGCCGGCCAGTTCCGGCACCTGAGAGCCATATGCTACGTGTTCAGAAAAGTTGGGAGCTGGTTGTTAAAGACAGTTTTTGTTTAAACATAGACACAATTACGGTGAAATAAATTCTTTTAAAAATGAAGACAGTAAAGACCCCAAGACCTGATTGCTTTACTGTTTTGTACTATTATCCGTGCACTTGACCTTATCTATGATCCATGATATCTGTATGGTTGAAATAGTGCATAATAGCTTGCAATTAGCAACTATAGTTTTGCAAGCTGCCAATCTCAAGTATTCTCCTGAGATTCGCAGCTTGAAATCAGCCACATGGGAGTACTTACAACTCAGAAATCAGTACATGCTGCAAATCAGGGCTTGGTTTGTTTTGTTGATTACCTGGACCTAAGAAAGTGCTGGGAAAAATGTTAATAATGCAGATTAAACTCACCAGTGTGCCATGTAACTGTTACATTGTGAATCATACCAAAAAAATGAGGAAATAATCTTCTAGTGTTTGAAAACCACTACCTTACTCATCAGTTACTCATATTTTTGAAGAATTAATGGATGTTCTGACATGTCTTTGTTGTTTCACACAGAAATTAAAATATCAACCAACATTCATGTTAGAACATTTGTTCATCCATTGCAAACCACAGATTGGCTACAAATACAAGACTCTGGCGAAAATCAATGAAAGCATTCTGTGAGAACCAGTTGGCTAGTGAGTAATAAATAATATTAACATTTGTAGTACTATTTATTAATATTAATTATGCTAATATTATTTTACTAATATTGTCTGTTTTGATATGTTTAATTTGTGCAGTATACATCCTTTATAGCAGTAAAATTTATAATTAGCTTCTGTACATGTACGCATTCATACACCTTCCCGCAGGGAGTCAGCTGTTAAACATTTACCATCAGACCACTGGCTAAGCACAAGGTTCAGTCCTCCTTTGGCACCACGAACACAAGGGTCAAAGGTCCAGGAGGTACTGCAACCTGAACAAAATCTGGTAGTGGACAGACACGTGACTGAAAAAGTCTATGTCTTTTTTTTAATCCTCACTTGAGGATATGTTTATTGCTTTGAGAGAGAGAGAGACAGAGAGAGAGAGGAATATCCATGTGAGAGAGAAACATCAATCGGTTGCTTCCCCTTTGCACCCCAACAAGGGATTGAATTCAAAACCTACATATATGCCCTGACCAGTAATCGAACACACAACCTTTTGAAAAAAGATTTGTTTCTTTATTTTTAGAGAGAGGGGAAGGGAAAGAGAAAGAGAGGGAGAGAAACACCAATGTGCAAGAGAAACATCAACCAGTTGCCTCTCACATGTCCCCAACCAGGGACCTGGCCCTCAACCCAGGCATGTGCCCTGACTGGAAATCAAATCAGTGACCCTTTGGTTCATAGGCTGGCGCTCAATCCGCTGAGCCACACCAGCCTGGGCACAACATTTTGGTATAGGGGATGATGCTCCAACCAACTGAGCCACCAGGCCAAGGCTATGTCTTTAAAAAAAAACAAACAGAAACCTTCAAAAAAATCTCATGAACTCCATGAAAGTAGACACTTTCCCTCTCTCAATTCATAGTGATATCCTTGGCACCTAGTCAGTGCCTGGCACGTAAAAGGTGTCTAGTCAATTCTTCTAAAATAAATAAATAGATGGTTCTTCTATGTCAACTAACTTTGATCTAGCTTCTTAATACCACCAAGAGATAGCCATGAATACCGTCCAGAGATGGCCATAACTGGAGACCCAGGCCTGTACTCCTGACCCTAGAAATTCTCCTATCCACAGGTTCCTTGTTTCACCCTCAGTCTGGCTCTGAGAGGACTCCCACTCCAGCAATGTCACATTGGTGCCTGACAGGAAGTCCACTGCTTTACTTCCTGCGTGCTGGCTCTCTGGAAGTTGGCCTGGACTAGCCTGGTGCCTCCACACCTAATAAACTACTTTGGTCTAGCTGCCCACTGTGCCTGTATGGTACAGGATGGGAAGAAATGAGGGAGATAATTTGGTACTACTGGTCAGCAAGGAGACAAGGGAACCACAGCAGGATGCCATGCCAATCTTTGATATACAGAAAAGTTTGGATAACAATCCAAAGTGCCGGGCAACCTCTCAAGATTCCATCTCAGTGCCATTCTTTTGAAAAAGAAGGGATAGAATGTGCATATGGAATTGGTGGTATCTTTCTCTTGCAGAGAAAGAGTGCAAGATAGAACATTATGAGTCTGTAGAATGTCTCCTTTGACAGAAAACAATAAAACATGTGGGTGCCATCATGACACAGCGAGATAAGTTAATAAAGGAGGGGAAGTGCACGGCTCCAGCCACCACGTGGTCAAGGGAGAGCCTAAGCCTTGAGTAGAGCAGCTGCCGGTGGCTGGAGGCTGATTTTCATGGTCATCATTCTCCACCGGAAGTTAATGTACTGACAACCTCTCCCACCCCAAAAAAAATCTCAAAATTTATTCTCTTAAGGTGTTGGACGTCAGAAGTCTGACATGAGTCTTACTGGGCTAAAATCACAGTGTTAGAAGAGTTGCATTCCTTGTGAACTGGAAAAGAGTCTATTTCCTTGCTTTTTTCCACCTCTGGAGGCTGCTAACGTTCTCTGGCTCACAGACCCTTCCCTCATCTTCAAAGGCAGCAAGCAAGCAGCATGCCAGCTTCCAGTGTCCCAAACTCTCCCTCTTCCCCCGCCTCATACGTGTCCTTTCCTACCCCTGTCTCTCTTACCCCCCCATCTTCTCCCTTCATCATCACATCTCAACAACCTGTTTGGGAAAGTGTCTAAAAATAAAGGATCGCTCCATCTTAGAAACAAACAAACAAACAAGGGGGTGGGAGAGGGAAAGTAGAGGCAATGAGGGAAGTCTAGGAAAGTCTAACTCAGGCGGGGGGAGGCAGATGTAAGGGGATTAAATGGTAATGGGAAAACATACAATAATTAAAAAAAAAAAAGAAAGCTATAGCCCTGACTGGTGTGGTTCAGTGGATTGAGCACCAGCCTGCGAAACAGAGGGTCGCCAGTTGAGTTCTCAGTCAGGGCACATGCCTGGGTTTCGGGCCAAGTCCCCTCAGTGTGTGGGGCATGTGAGAGGCAACCATACACTGATGTTTCTCTCCCTCTCTTTCTCCTTCCCTTCCCCTCTGTCTAAAAGTGAATAAATAAAATCTTTTTAAAAAAATTTAAAAAGAAAGCTGTAACCCAAAAGGAAAGCCATTTGGCTTGGGGCAAAACATGCATAGACCAGTTTCCCCACTAGAAACCTATAGAGATTTCCAGTTCTGCCTAGCAGGTAGTAGCTGTGAGATCTTTGACAAGTCACTCTACCTTTCTGATCCCCAGTTTGCTTGTGTAAAAACTGATCTAAAGGCACTACTCTAGAAGATCTCCTTCATCGGCTTCATCAGCATTGGAGGCTACTTCTGACATGTGCACCTGCAATGTTAAGGATATACCGGAAGGAGGGCGCCACTTGGAGCCTGGGAGAAGTGTGCTTTTAGGAAAAGAATTTATCTTCAGGAGGAAGCGGAAGCATGTAGAAAACATCCTAGGTTGTGAGGCAGGCTGAAAAGAAACACTGTAGCTTCCAAAAGGCTTGGGTCAATTCATGGTTGACAGTTCACGAGACTCAAGGATGACATTTGGGTGTTCGTTTGCCCTGACACCCTTGTTTGAGTCCAAGGGATCAAGGCCTCACCCACAATATGGCATTTGTATGCTCTTGAGTTCTCGTGTCCTTCAAATTCCCTGGCCCAAGTCCTCACCGCTGCTCCTGCTGCTGCTGCTGCCTATGCATGCCCACACCTTCTTCCCACATCCTGAGACCGCTGCCCAAAGAGAGGCAAGGTGATCTGCAAAATATTGCCTGGCAGTTTCCACGGAGAGAACAGGAGGCTTCTTCTCAATCCTCCCTCCCCCTTGCTGCATCCTGTACCCAGCTATAATGGGGCCTCAAGTCCTGATCAGGGTCAGCCCTTGACCTCTTGCTCTGACTGCATTTTCCTATACTTCGGAAACACTGTGGAAACAGTAAGGCCGGCGTTTTCCAGTCCTGCCTCCACAGTGCATCAGATATGAGTGGAGCCTTCCCTAACAGTGCTTTCCTCCTGCTACTCTTCTGTTCGCAATGCCTCCAACTGCCTGCTATTTTTGCATGTAAATTCAAGGACTGACTTCCAAAGAGAAGTTATCATTAACTTGGAAGTTACTTTGTGCCAAGCATTGAATCTAAGCCTTGTATGCCTGAACGTATGTAGTGGCAAGACTACGATGGTCCCGCTGCTATTTGTAAAATGAATAAGTGACTAACAACCCTTTTCAGAGCAACCCTGAAAAGCAGGCATTATTATTCCCCATTTTACCAATTAGGAAACTAAGGCTTAGGGGAGTTAAGTAACTTGCCTAAGGTCGTAGTTAATAAGAGGAAGAGTCAGGGTTCAAACTCAGGTCTGTCAGACTCTAAAATTAATTCTGGAGATGCTATATATTATATATGTCTCAAGTCTCCACCATCCTCAACCTCCCTAACCCAGGAAGGTTCTGGATTAGCACACACAGTCCTGTGATATTTTCAGTTCCAGTTATTCCTGTGGCTGTGGCTGCAGCCCTCCAGGCAGAGGGCACACATGCGGGCTTCCCCATCTACAGGGACTGTGCACCTCAAATGGCTCATAGTCTGAGGATTGGACATATAATAACGTGGCTGCCCCTGGAAACTTCCACAGCCTTCCTGGGACGAGCTCACCCTTGGCCAGTCACAACCTCTGGTACATCACTGGAGGAGGCACTTCCTGGAAGTTCTAGTGGTGGAGGATTTCCTTTTAGGGAGCTGTTGCGCAAACAGGAACCACAGCTGCTATTACCCAGGACAGGAAGGCTCCACCTGGGCTCCACCTTAGCTCCACCTTCCGTAGTGTGGGCTGCTTCTTTGTACCTGCTCTGTTCCTGTGGAACTTACTGACCTCTAGTGGGCAGAGTGGAAATGCACTGAGGCTGGACGGCCTGAGCGGGCTTGGCCCTCCCTCAGCCTGAAGTCCTTCCAAGAGCTATGCTCCCACATTTTACTGTTCATTGGAAGCCAGCTAACCCCTATCTGGTTTGATTTCTCTCTGATTCCTCTGGTTGGTAGGTCTCAACCTTGTTGCACCTCCGTTTCTTCATCCGTAAAACAGGGATAAACAACACCCCCTACCATATACTAAAACCTGAGAAAAAGCTTTAACTGGGGAGAAATGTGTAGGTAGATTCAAGATGCTAAGGCTCCAGGGGGGCACCCATGAAATTCTTGGTATCTGACCAGAATTATTGGATATAAATGAACAATGTTAATTAACATTTTTCACGTCATAGCACGTGCAGAAAATATTTGTCTAGCACACTGGGGTAAAAGAGACCAGAGCTGTCCCAGACTTGGCCCAACTACCCCAAAGGTCGAGGGCACGACATCTCAGCCTTCCTAGAATCCTTTAAAAGGACTATTTCAAAGTACTCACCGAAGCAGTGGTGAGCCACGTGGGGGATTCTCTTTCCCTCTTTCATATAAGTCAACCAGCAAAGGGTTCAGGTGAGTGGTCTTGCCTCTCCGAGGCCTGCAGTGACAATAGACACAGGTAGGGATTGTCACTGAGCAGTGGGTCAGGGTCGTATATGCCTGCCCTGGACACATGGCAGAGCTCTGCAGGCCCAGGCTCACTTGTGCTCCTTGCTTAATGCAGAGAGGTGAGCACATCACAGCCCCCCAACAGACCTCTGGGCAAAAGCAAGTTGCATTTTAGGACAATCTCAGTCTGTCGAACACCAAAGACAGGGTGTCTACCCAAAGCACAATTGTGAAACAGGTACATTGGTCTTCTGTCCCCCTTCAAGCCTCTTGTTCCCTTTTCTCCTCTTGTGACCCACTCAAGCCTCATTGATGCATTCATTTAAAAAGCCCTTAAAGCCCAGCTGGTGTAGCTCAGTGGATTGAGCGCGGGCTGGGAACCAGAGGGTCCTGGTTCGATTCCCAGTCGGGGCACATGCCTGGGTTGCAGGCCAGGTCCCCAGTGAGGGTCATGTGAGAGGCAACCATACATTGCTCTTTCTCCCTCCCTTCTCCTCTCTCTGAAAATAAATAAATAAAATCTAAAAAAAAAAAAGCCCTTAAAGAGCAGAGCCAAAGTCCATGCCAGGTACTAGGATTACCAGTTGAAACCCTTGGCTTCAAGGAACTCAGTCTTGTAGAAAGAAAGGCATGAAAACAGAGGAGATGGCCCTGGCTGGTGTGGCTCACTGGACTGAGCATTGGCCTGCAAACTAAAGGGTCGCCGGTTCAATTCCCAGTCAGGGCACGTGCCTGGCTTGTGGGCCTGATCCCGGCAAGGGGCACAGAAGAGGCAACACACATTGGTATTTCTCTCCCTCTCTTTCTCCCTCCCTTACCCTCTCTCTAAAAATAATAAATAAATAAAATCTTTTTAAAAAAAGAAGAAGAGAAGTGGACTAAGAGTGGAGCTCTGAAGTGCACACGCATTTGAGGAATGTAAAGAAAGTGGGAGAAAGACAGGTGTCCTAGACATGAAGGCAGGAGAGAATGGCTGCCAGAGCCAGATGCACAAGAGAAGTCAAATAAGTTAGGGCTGGACAAGGAGGAGAGAGATTTCAGCAGGGGAGGCAGAAGCCAGACTGCCGTGGGCTGGTTGCAGAAGGGTAGACTGAAGGGGAAGAAACAACGAAGGCTAGGAGGGGGCTCTGTGTCAAAGGAGGTTTCTGTTGAAAGTATTGGTTTGTATTTCCACGTGGAGGGGAAGAGAGAGAGAGCGGGAGAGGTGGAAGTTACGGGGAACAGAGAGGACAGAAGTGATAGAACAATAAGCAATATGGTTCCCAGGGAAGGCCCGAGGGGAGGGGAGGGGAACAGGACCTGAGCACACAGGGGAGGTGGGTCTCGGTCATGGGCAGGAGGAGGGTGCTTGGGGGTAGGAGAAGAGGACGCTGCAGACTGAGTTTGCTGAGAAGCCAACTGTAAGATGGAGGTCGGCATGCAGGATGTTTATTAGAGAGAGGTCGTGGGTTCACCCGCCCTGGAATACAAGGAATAGGAGGAGGGAGACGTTGAGCTGCAATGCAGGTTTGACGAAGACCTTGGCCAGCACCGTGGGAAGCTCTGAAGCTAGGAGTTGAGATTCAGGGGGCCGGGGCTTTATACCCCACATCAGTCATTCGCTGGATGTAGGCTGCTCTGGGAAGGGAGCGTGACCTTGGGCAAAGCAGCTTTCTTCATCTGAGGCACACCCCAAAGGGGTCTGACAGCTGAGGGATGTCTGTAGCAGGCATTGAGTCCTTCAGTCCTGAAGGGGTTCGGGGAAGCCCATGCAATGCCCACTACAGAAAGGAAGGGGGCGCTATTGCATTTGAGTTGAATCTGTGGGCCGGTTAGCAATAGAGGCTAAAGGAGTTCAGGTTTCATACCGTCCGCCTGAATGGGGACTGGTCGGGGTTGGGGGCTGGAGGAAAGTGAAATGGCTGTAGGATGGCTGCTTCAGGACACTGAGGACGAGCCGACTAAGGATGTATAATAGGATTGCCAAGTGATGCTGGGGTCTGAATTGAAACCAGAGAAGTAATCATTTCGGCAGGTGTTTAGATTTGGCATAGTGTTTAGATTTCAAGGTTTTAGTTAGTTTGTATCAGGAGGCATCTATATTATTTAGAGAACATGTTAAGACACTGTGTTCTTTTCTACCTTTCAAAAACTTTAAAAAAATGTTTATTGATTTTAGAGAGAGAAGAAGTGGAGAGAGAAACATCGATGTGAGACAGAAGCATCAATTAGTTGCCTTGCATACATGCCCCGACTGGGGATCAGCTGGCAACCCAGGTATGTGCCATGACCAGAAATCGAACCCCTGACCTTTTGGTGTATAGGACGACGCTCCAAGCAACTGAACCACACCAGCAAGGGCTACCTTTTGCCAACTTTTTATCTATTTCCTAAATCCACAACTTTTTACTTAAATTAATTCCTAAACAAGACCTACATACAAGGACTTCAGTACATAACTATTATTTTTGTTACAATAATAGTTACTTATGCTTATGGCAACAATCTGGCTAAAGGCAAATAAAACTATATAGATATTAAAATATTATAGACCAATCAGAACAATTATTTCAGAGTTGACAATAAAGAAAATAAACACTTGTGTATGAGCAGACAAGAATGACAGGAGTCAGGATTAAACCTAATTAGCAGGCAAGTACAAAATGTAGAAAGTTACAAAGGAAAACTAATTATGAACTACAAAGGAAAAGCCACCACTATAATGGTGAAATACAGAGCAGATGGCCCATCAGGTACTTGAGTGACAAAGGATAAGTATACTGGCCACTTAAAAGGGCTTTTTAAATTCACACAGGAATTACATGAGTAATCATTCAAAAACAGTACCTTGCTGTTCTGAGAAGAAAGAGTCCCCTCATGGGGCAGGGGAATGGTAAGAACTCACTCGCCTCAAAGCGTGGGCTAGGCAGCCAACTGTGATTACCTCAGGATGCCAGCTTATCATCCACGAGTAACTACAATGGAGTAGCAGCACCTTTCTTAAAAAGTGATTTGAGGCTGGCGGGGGGGGGGAAGGGGGTTGGAGGGGAAGGGAGGAGGGGAGGGGAGAGGATGCAAATAACTGTAATTGAACAAAAGTAAAATAAAATTAAAATTTAAAAAAAAGTGATTTGAGAGAGAAAGAGAAAGGGGAGGAGAGAAAGACAGAGAGACATAGATTTGTTGTTCCACATATTTATGCATTCATTGGATGATTCTTGTATGCACCCTCACTGGGAATCGAACTCACAACCTTGATGAATCAGGATGATGCTCTAACCAACTGACCTAGAGGGCCAGGGCAGCACCAACTTTTATAACTGGCAGTAGCAATGTGGTTCTTAGGGGGAAAAAGAAATATCCAGTTTAAGAACAAAGTGAGCATTTGTGATGGGGCCTCACTCTGCTTCCCTGCACTGAGTTGCCAGTGAGCATGCATTTTAACAAGTATTTTGTTGCTTAAGCTATGACCCTGCGTGTAGAAATATTAGGACATAGAGAAATGCAGACCTATGGAGTTGCTATTGAGGATGTATTACCTCGATACACCCAAAGCTATCCCAGATACAAGGTGAGTTGGTCCTGCTTCCAGCTCTACCTTTAGAGGAGAGATGGGGCTCCCCACGGGCTCCAGGGGCTGATCGCTCCCGGCAGCCCTCATCTTATAGCTCTCTCCGCCCACCCGCCTGACCAGTTGGCACGATTTCTGGGAACTCCAATTACTGTTCCCCATCCCTTACTCCCTAATCTTAGAACACACATAGTACAGATGGTCTTTCAAAATCTTTTTATTTTTCAATTACAGTTTACGTTTAATATAATTTTGTATTAGTTTCAGTCATACAGCGTAGTGGTTAGACGATCGTAAACATCACAGATGGAGTGCCAGACAATCAGATGTGGCACAAAAATAGTCAGGACTTTAGGGGGAAAGCAAGGAAGGAAGATAGGAGGTATGGGTAGGTGCTACAAATTTGGATAGAATGGATAGCAAAGAACTTTCTGAGGAAATGACATTTAAGTAAAGACCTGAAGCAGGTGAGGGAGCAGGCCACATAGATTTCTGAGGGAAGAGTGTGCTCAGGAGAGGGAACAGCAAATGTAAAGGCCACAGTGGAGGGAGAGTGCCTGGCATGTTTGAGGGCCTGGGAAGAGACCACTGGAGCTGGAGGGGAGTGAGCTGGGGGAAACCATAGTAGGGGCTGAGGTCAGAATGAATGTACATGTAGTAGACACTTTGGTGCCTGGGAGCAGGGGGACCAGGCCGGTCCCAAAATGGGAAGCCTGCCCTGGCTGGTGTGGCTCAGTGGACTGAGTGTCCGCCTGCGAACCAAAAGCTCCCAGGTTTGTCAGGGCGCATGCCTGGGTGGCCAAGCAGGTCCCCACCCAGTTGGGGGCATGTGAGAGGCAACTGATTGATGGCTCTCTCTCACATTGGTGTTTCCCTTTCTCCCTTCCTTCCCTTCTCTCTAAAAATAAATACATAGGCCCTGGCTGGTATAGCTCAGTGGATTGAGCGTGGGGTGGGAACCAAGCGGTCCCGGTTCGATTCCCAGTCAGGGCACATGCCTGGGTTGCAGGCCAGGTCCCCGTGAGGGCCATGTGAGAGGCAACCACACATTGATGTTTCTCTCCCTCTCTTTCTCCCTCCCTTCCCCTCTCTCTAAAAATAAAATAAAAAAATAAAATAAAAATAAATACATAAAATGTTTTTAAAAATGGGAAGCCCTCCAAATCCTGCAGGGACTCACAAGGGAGAGGGAAGGCCCCAAAGGAATGCCTACTAATAACTCACTCTCTGCAGCTCCATTCCAAAGGCATGACTGGATTCTCATGACTGGACTCCCTCCTCCACCCCTAACCCTCAGCCACCCGAGAGGATAGGCAGGGCTTCCTTGAATCTCCTCCTCCTGTGATTAGAACTAAACCTGCAGGAGCAAACTGAGATTATGAATTGACCTTTAGCATTTAAACAATCCATCCTTCTACTTGCAGAGACTACTCATTTGTCCTTGGAGACAATGCGGGCATGATGGGCGGACTTGTGGCCGCCTGTTTCCTCTAGTGCTTCTGAGAGAAAAAGAAAAAAAACTTCCAATTAGGGTCTTTAGACAGTACATTCTCTTTTGAAGTCCCACTTTCCCACCTGCATCCCTTGCTCTGGCTCTACCTTGGAAGGGAAAAAGAAATAAGTGGCCCTCGCCTCCTTCTGGGATCCCTATGCCTGAGTCCTATGACCGCACTGTTCCCGAGAGTCCAAGGTCTAACCCTCTATTATCTGAAAGATGACTTGTAGTTGTTTAGATATTTGGATAAGGGCTTCCTACTTTTCTGTATTACAAATATCTTTCCCCACTCTGGCTTTCTTTTTCACTCTCTTAATAGTGTCTTTTGATTACCAGAAATTCTTAAGTTTAATGTAGTGAAATGTATCCATCTTTTCTTTTATATTAATGCTTTTCTTGCTTTGATTAAAAGATCTTCAATGAAAATATTTTGCTATATTATATTTTCTAGAAGTACTATTATTTTACCTTGCACATTTAGATCTATGATTTGCCTGGAACGGAGTTTTCTGGATGACATTAGGTAGTGGTCAAGTTTTCTTTTTGCCATATGGATAGACAATGGTCCTAGAAAAATTCATTGGAAAAAATCCTTTCTCCACTGAAGAGCAGAGGCGCCTATGTTGTATATCTGTTATATCCACGTGGGTCTGTTTCTGGGCAGTCCATTGTGGTCTATTGTCAATCACTGGGCCAATATCACATTGTTTTAATTACTTTCACTGTGTAATAAGACAACATCTAATAGGACAAGTCTTCCCACCTAGTCCTCAAGAGTGCCTTAGCTATTCTTGGACTTTTTCATTTCAATACAATTTCGTTTGTTAAATCTCCCCACAATGCACACACATACAACGGTTGGGACTTTGTAATGGGGCCTCACTGAATCTATAAATCAGTTTGTGGACAATTGACACCTTAGAGCTACCCAGTCTTCCAATCTATAAACATGGTATATCACTCCATTTATTTAGGTGGTAATTTTTCTCAAGAATCTTTTATAGTTTTCTATGTAAAGGCCTTGCACATGTTTTCCTATATTTATCCTTAAGTACTTTGGGGTTATTGTAATGATTTAATATTTATTTTTTAAGTTTTCAACTGCTTGTTGCTTATATACAGAAAAGAATCAATTTTTGATATTGACCACATGTCCAGCAAACTTTCTAAGTTTACTTGTTAATTCAAATGTTTATCCTTCCATTCTTTTGGGTATTCTACATACACATTTGTGTTTTTTTACAAATGATGACAGTGTTATTTCTTTTCTCCAAATCTTTAAACTTTTCTTAAAACGATTTTATTTATTTATTTTTAGAGAGTGAGGAAGGGTGGGAGAAGGAAAGGGAGAGAAGCAGCAATGTGAGAAACATTGATCGGTTCCTTGACCAGGAACTGAACCCACAACCCAGGCATGTGTCCTGACCAGCAATCAAACCAGTGACCTTTTGCTTTGCAGGACGACACCCAACCAACTGAGCCACACCAGTCAGGGCACCATGCTGTTTTGATTGCTATAGCCTTGTAGTATAGTTTGACATCAGGTAGCATGATACCTCCAACTTTGTTCTTTTTTCTCAGACCAGAACAATGTAGACATGCCAATTTACCTCACACGCACATCTTTGGGATGAGGGAGGAAACCATAGTACCCACAGCAAACCCACACCATCCTGGAGAGAACGTGCAAACTCCACAGACAGTGGCGGTGGCTGGGAATCTATTTTTTTCTCATCAAAATTATAATCAAATGTCATTGAATGAAACAACATTATTCAAGGACCTGCTTTATCTAGCAGATAATAGACCCTTAATACGTATCAGCTGATTGAATAAAAGGTAGCAGATTAACTTTGACCAGGAATAGGGTCCACTTCTTCCTCTGAGACCGGAAAGAGAAAAGGATGGGAGCTGATACAAATTAGCATGCCCTACGTTCTTGGTGCTTTGGGGAGGAAAGTCGTCTGCTGAGAGAGAGTTCGCAGGCAGAGAGACTTGAAGAAAATGGTGAGTGAAGCTGGTAAGTGGTTCCTGAGTGAAACAGGAGACTTGCTGACCCAAAACACATAGTAGAAGAGTTGACTAGCTGTAGGGAGAACCCATCTGATATTGGAACCATAAATTCACAATGTCAAACTTCACTTATTTTCAAGATATGGGCACTCATCCGTTTGGGTAAAAGATCAGAGAAAGCAGATTGTAGGACTGATTCTAAATAGGGAGCTTTATTTTTTCAATTCAGGATGGCTGCTGTAACAGAATCAGGTCAGTGTCAATCAAAATGTTTAATAATTAGGAATCACTGCCAGTGGCTTAAAATATTTGGACAGAAGAGTATTACCCTAAATAACTGAATAAAAATTTTTTAAAAGATTTTAGATCTGGTCTGTGTAAACCTCGCTCTAATTGCTGTCACTATAACAAAGCGTTGCTGCCTCTCACCCACTTCCCAGACCTGTTGCAACTCCAAACTGGTTTACCTAGAGGCCTTTGAATCAAGAAATAATGCATCCCCTTGACACTGCCACAAGTATGTAACATAAAATTTCTTTATGACTTTCCCCCAAAGGTCCTGCAGCCATTTTCCAGATTTACTGTCAACTAGGAAGGGGCACTACCTAGACAGTGGCTCTGGAGAGCCAGAATGCCGCCATGAGACAAGTCAGACGGGGAGCTCAGGGCATGGGGTCGGGAGATCTATGGAATTTCAGATTGAGTTCATATCAGAATAGGCCCAGTGAGTTTGCAAATACACCATGAGTTTGTTTCCTTGTTTAAAAAATGGGTCAGGTAAGGTTTACAATAGCAGCAGAAAAAAATGAAGTACTTAGGTATACATGTAAACAAAATATTTGCAGGATCTATACATGAAAAACCATAAGATATTGATGAAAGTAATCAAAGATCTAAATAAATGGAGGTATTAGTGTGTTCATGGGTTAGAAGACACAATTTTATTAACATGTTAATTATCTACGACTTGATCTTTAGAGTTTCCACAATTCCAATCAATTCCAGCAAGAATTTTGGAGATACAAATAAGCTGATTCTAAAATTTATATGGGCCCGGCTGGTGTAGCTCAGTGGATTGAGCGTGGGCTGGGAACCAGAGGGTCCCAGTTTGATTCCCAGTCGGGGCACATGCCTGGGTTGCGGGCCAGGTCCCCAGTGAGGGCCAAGTGAGAGGCAACCATACATTGCTCTTTCTCTCTCCCTTCTCCTCTCTCTGAAAATAAATAAATAAAATCTTTAAAAAAATAAAATAAAATTTATATGGAAAGTCAAAGGAACTAGAATAAGCAAAATAATTCTTAAAAAGAACAAAATGAGAAGACTCATACTACCTCATTTCAAGACTTACTATAGCCCTGACTGGCATGACTCACTGGTTTGGGCATTGTCCCTCAAACCAAGAGGTCACTGGTTTGATTCCCAGTTGGGACACATGCCTGGGTTGCGGGCCAGGTCCCCAGTT
The DNA here is from genome assembly GCA_004026765.1 of Micronycteris hirsuta. Lineage (NCBI taxonomy): Eukaryota > Metazoa > Chordata > Mammalia > Chiroptera > Phyllostomidae > Micronycteris > Micronycteris hirsuta. The sequence goes on along the minus strand of PVJI01004791.1, from coordinate 40,652 downwards.
GTGGCCATGCGTTAGACAACTGATCGATGTTTCTCTCCCTCTCTTTCTCCCTCCTTTCCCCTCTCTCTAAAAATAAATAAAATCTTTTTAAAAAAGACTTACTATAAAGTATAATCATTAAATCAAGATAGTGTGGTATCTGTGCATAGACAGACAATAGACAGAAGAAAAAGCCCCAAAATATAGTCAACTGATTTTTGACAAAGGTACAAAGGCAATTGAAAGGAGAAAAGAAAGTCTTTTTTAACAAATACTGCTGGAAAACTGGACATCTATATACAAGAAAAGAACCTTTACACATGCCTCACACTTTTTGCAAAAATTAATTCAAAATGAATCATAGACCTAATTATAAAGTATACAACCAATAGAAGAAAATATAGAAGAAAATTTGCATAATCTGGCATCATAAAAGGTATTACACTATTAAGAGAATAAAAAAGACAATCCAGACTGGGAGATGTTGCAAATCACATATCTGATAAAAGACATATCCAGACTAAAGAGTTCTTAAAACTCATCAATAAAAAAGAAGTTTAAGCCCTGGCTGGTGTAGCTCAGTGGATTGAGCATGGGCCTGGGAACCAAAGGGTCGCTGGTTCAATTCCCAGTGAGGGCACATACCTGGGTTGCAGGCCAGGTCCCTAGTTGGGGACGTGCAAGAGGCAACCACACACTGATGTTTCTCTCCTTTTTCTCCCTCCCTTCTCCTCTAAAAATAAATATTTTTTAAAAAGGTTTAAAAACAGGCAAAAGATCCCAACAAACTCTTCACAAAGGAGTTATACAAAAATTAGCAAATATGTTCACAAAAAAAAATCAAATAACCCAATTAAAAATGGGTAAAAGTTAAAAATGGGTAAAGGATTTGAATAGCCATTTCTCCAAAGAAAATATAAAATATGGCCAACAAGTATATAAAAAGTTGCCCAGTGTCACTAATTGTTAGAGAAATGTGCATTAAAACCATAAAATATCATCTCACACCTATTTGGAAACTGTCATAGATCAGAAAAGACTTAAAGAGACATGACAGCTAAAGGCAACGTGGGATCCTGGAACAGAAAGAGGACATAGCGGATAAACTGATGAAATCCAAATGAAGTCTGTAGCTTAATGTTATTGTACCAATGTTCATTTCTTAGTTTTGATCAGTGTAATGTGGCTTTTTACAGGGTGAGGCAAACGTAGGTTTACAGCTGTATGTAAAATGGAGTTTATTCTTGTATTATTGTTTATTATTGTATTATTTTCCATTTGAACAACTGTAAACCTACTTTTTCCTAATATATACATATATTAGTCTGCTAGGGCTGCTATAACAAAGTACCAAAGACTGGGTGGCTCAAACAATAGACATTTATTTCTCACAGTTCTGGATACTGGGGAGTCCAAGATTAAGGTGCTGGCTGATTTGGTGAGAGCTCTGAGAGACAAGGAGACAGAGAGAGAAGCTGACAGAGGCTGAGACAGAGACAGAGAGATACAGACATACAGAGATAAACAGAGATGGAGAGAGACACAGACAGTGCCCTCTTATGAAGGCACTATTCCCATCATGAGGGTCCCACCCTCATTATCACATCTAAACCTAACAACTCCCAAAGTCCCATCTCCAAATACTATTACAGTGGGGTTATGGCTTCAACACCATGAATTATGAAGTGGGGGAACGAGTCAGCCCACAGCACTATGTGAGATGTTAACCTTAGGGGAACTGGAGTGAAGAATATACAGGAACTCACTGTAGTATCTTTGGAGCTTTTCTACAAATCTAAAATTATTCAGATTTTTTTAAGTGAAAAAAAAATCGCCCTGGTTGGTGTGGGTCAGTGGATTGAGCTCGGGCTGGGAACCAGGGGGTCACCTATTTGGTTCCGAGTCAGGGCACATGCCTGGGTTGCGGGCCAGGTCCCCAGTGAGGGCCATTGTGAGAGGCAAGCACACATTGCTCTTTCTCTCCCTCTCTCTAAAAATAAATAAATAAAGTGAAAAAAAATCAAGGTAAGAAGACTTAGAGGTGCTGGTGATAATAACTGAGATCACCAATCACAGGATAAGCCTGGGTTAAAAGGAAGAGAGATGGTGAAGGAATCGCAATGCTGGGAAACACAGGGGGATCAAGGTTCTACGAAGTTTAGAAACAGGTTTAGTTCACCATCAGTGATGTTTTTTATTTCCCTTGAGGAATATAGAATATTAAAAGCTCAAGCGCAATGGAGTGTCCTTTGTTAAAATTGAGTAAAGAAGAGGAGTAGTCTGGTGAAGAAGCAGAATAAAATGTCAGAGGAGTGAAAAAGGGAAGATTTTTCCCTGAGAAAGGGAGGTGGTCCACAGCCAGGGGTCAACACCAGCTAGTTTTTTCAAAGCTTTTCAATTTCTCTTAAACAATAAAATCATACTCCCAAATGTCAGTAGAAACATTTCATAACATTTTATTCTTTTGTCAGTCGATCATTTAAAAACCAAAAAATAGAATAAGACTGAAATTTCAATACGAATCTTTATACTAAATCTTTACAGTAACATTAAGCACTGAATTGCTGCCAAAATACAAAATACAATAAAGACAACAGAGAAACTATGCCATGTTAATTTAATAACGATTTCAATATGAAGAAAACATAATGAAGACCACATGTTTCTTTGCAATTGTCTTTACATTGCACTTTACTTGCTTTCTCAAAATGCAACTGCAATCTGTTCTCAATAACATATTTACATTGTAAATCCCACATGAGAAGTAGTTCAGCATAGTTGCATAGTCAGCTTTCTGGCTTTATCACTTACTGGTTATGGGAACTTGGGAAACTCAAACTCTCAGAGCCTCAAAGTACACATTTATAACATTATAATGATGGATAGTACAGTAGCCCTCCCCCCAGTCTTTATCTGTGGTTCTGCTTTCTGTAGCTTCAGTTACCCACGGTCAACCATGGCCTGAAAATATTAAATGGGAAATTCCAGAAATAAAGAATTCAAAAGTTTTACATTGCATGCTGTGCTGAGTAGCGCCCTATAGTCTTATGCCTGGGGTGTGAGCCGTCCCTTTGTCTATCCAACTGCAAACACTCCTCACCTCTCAGTCTCTCAGTAGCTGTCTCAGCGATCGCATCGACTGTCGGGGCGTCACAGTGCTGATGTTCAAGTAGCCTTTGTTTTACTTACTAATGGCCCCCAAACGCAAGAGAAGTGCTGATGGAAATTTGGATATGCCAAGACAAGCCATAAAGTGTATGTATGCATAGGAAAAAACATAGTGCGTGTGTACATAGCTCAGACATACACTGGGGGTCTTGGAATGTGTCCCCCACAGATAAGGAGGAGAGCTACTATACTTAAGCCTCTCTCATGAGGTTATCTTCATGTTTAAATTAAAGTAATACCTATAAAAGTGCTTTCCATGGCACCTGACACATAGTAAGTACTCAATAAAAAGTAGCACTTGACACATAGTAAGTACTCAACAAAAAGTAGCTAGTATTAGTATCATTAGTACTACTACTTTTGATTATTACTATTAATAAAATAATCAAGATAATTACCCTTCAAATCTAAAAACAAAACAGAACAGTTTTAGTGGAAGTGAGAGTACCAGAGTAGCAATGATAGGAGGGGAAAGAACAGAGTACTGGATTTCGAAGGTGGTTCAGATGACAATCCAGCCTGTGGGCATGGCACTTGGTGGCTAAAGTGGCAGGAAGGTAAAGGTCATTGTTTGCAGTTGAGCTCAAGGAATTGTGCAGAGGTTACAGCTGGTTATTCACATGATGCCTAATGATCTCTCAGAATGAGGGCAGGAAACGAGGTGGAAAGGAAACTCAGGTGCAGAGATCTGACTGGATGCAGGCGATACCCTGTAATACCGGTGAACAGATTAAATCTGGATACAAACACTACATATTGATATCGCTCAAGTGCTGGAATATGAAATATTTACATCTGTAAGACTCTTCCAAAATAGCGAATGTGAAATAAAACACCCAACATATGCTGTTTTTAACCTCAGCATCATTTCTTACTCTATAATTTCTTCCTCCCACGTGCCCACACACGGAAGCAGTTCTCAGCTGCTTGACAGGATGGTAGCTCCTTTGGGTTGCTTACCGAGATTCTATTTTCATTCAAATCTCAGCTATCCTAACCCCTCACTGCAATCTGGCTTTTGCTTCTTTAAGTGCAAAGTCTGATAAGGAATAGCTCACTTACAGCTTTCATATTTGAAGTGAAGGAAGCTTTATGCAGATTCTGGCTTTTTATGGACAGAAGAAGAGATTCCAACCATAGCCGATACCTGCCAAGACCTCAAGGGATCTGACTTGCTGTACCTTTAAATCTAATTGCATGCCACTTCTTTCTATGATAACTTTTTTTTGAAAAATCTTTGAACAATTTATTAACGACCAGCTACTTTAAAAACTAGACATACTTAAGCACTGATCTATTCATAGAGTTCCTACGCAGCTAAAAATGTTTATATCAAATGAACAAAAAAAAAAAACAGTATAGAAGAGCCATATATAGAAAGATTTTAAAAACCCATCTCTAGAAAGCAGGTCAGATGGACTCAAAGGCCTCACTGGGTGTAAGAGCAACAGAAAGCCTCCTGCGGGGGCAGATGGGCAGGAGCAGCCCACGTGGTCAGGAACAAGGTCTTCTGCCATCTGGTCTACATGCTGGCCTCTAGTCTGGGTTCAGAGAAAGGCCCTGATCATTTGAATTGGTTGTCAATCAAAGTCCCTTTCATTTTCGCCTTCTTGGCTTCCAGTTCAGCCTGGGGAGAAAGAAAATATGTCGTGACACATGATATGAAATTCTTATTTTTCTTCTTTATTCTATCACTAACTGCTCAAACACTCTCCCTCCGTGCCCATTTAGTATACAAACTAGAATAATGGTTCTACACTCCTTATGAACCTCTAGCAACTGCTTTCTGACCTTTCTGCTGGTACGGCACACAGAAAATGACGACGCACAAGGCTGCGGTCAACGGTGGGCAGCGCAGGCGTCCCCCAGCCCCACGACTCCCAGAGGGCCGAGGAATCAGTCGATATCGTGGTGCATCTGGTATCTTATTGTTGGCACAACAGGAAGAAAAACACTGTTCTAGAACAGTGCTACTCAGAGTTGTGTTGCCAGTGACCTGTTTGTCAATGGTGCACGCAAGATCCGCACACACACTGACTGTAAGCATTTAGAAACTTTTATAGCCATTGGACAGAGTAAAAATAAAATAACTTAATAAAAACAACTGAGGCAAATCCATTTCACTACATTTGATAAATTATAAATCTACTCTTACAAGTTGGAAATTAAAAAAATAATAATAAAGCAGTGGCCTTCACCTCAGAAAACTTGATAAGCACTGCTCTAAACCACGAGGGCAAGGTAAAGCGGCTCCCAAGACCTACCACCTCTGTCACCGAAAAACCCTCCACAGTCACTGGGACAGACTGGTATACCTTTTAATAAGGCGCTAATGAAGTGCCGTCTGTCTAATTTTAAAGAAATATCATAAGTAAATTATTATCAAGAAAACAAACGTGTAGACACCACCACCTATAGGTGTGCACGCTGTGTGAGGAGCCCATGAATAATGCAGGAACGGGTGGTGGAGTCAGGGCTTCAAGGAGCAACGGCCAGCGCCAGTGCCGGGCCTACCCATGGAGCACCGCCACGTGCCACCACACCCTGGGAAAGCGCCCACAAACCTCAATCTGTAACTCCTGACCGTGGACCACAAGTAGTAGATTAAAATATCATCCTAGTCAGGGCTGGCTAACAAGTACTATCATTTAGGGCCTGGATCCTGTGGTAACTACTCCAGAGCAGGACACACCGAGAGTCACAGCCCAGGGTTACACACTTGGCAGCCGACTACACTGGTAACCCCTGACGTGTCCTAAAGATGTCCCTGACTACCAGAGGATCCTTCAGACCAGCCCAGCACCTTGCCACCACGTGCCACTCACCAGCTCTTGCAGCCGCCTTTTGCTCATGCCTTTGCGCTCCAACTGTTTTTCAATCACTTTGGCATTCTGTGCATACGAGTCAGCAACTTCCCTCTGAGGGGAAAAAAGAAGTGTCTTTAAACAAGCAGTCACACCCATGAGTAACAACAGAGACCTTAAGTACCAATTGGTACCAGTCAAATTATGAAATTATTACTGAAAAGGCAGGGCTGTTCCCTTTCAACTCTTCAGCTTTTCAGTAATGCAGGAGAAGTCAGGTTTCAACTGAAATCATTTAAAAAGTCACAGATAACAGCCCTGGCCAGTGTGACTCAGTGGACTGAGTGTGGACTGTGACCCAAAGGGTCACTGGTTCAATTCCCAGTCAGGGCGCATGCCTGGGTTGCAGGCCAGGTCCCTGGTAGGGGGCACGCAAGAGGTAACCACGCATTGATGTTTCTCTTCCTCTCTTTCTCCCTCCCTTCCCCTCTCAAAAAATAAATAGAATCTTTAAAAAAATTTTACAAAGTAACAGATAACACTCTCTCTGTAAACATTATTATACTGAAGAATCATAAATGTAATTGCTGCTACTGCTAAGGGCAGACTCATAAACATCAGAGCCAGACTGGAAGGGGCCTAAAATCTTTGCGCCCAATAGTATTTAAACTGAAGAAGGATGAGGGGTTTGCCCCGTAAGGCATCTCAAAAACACAGTATGACAAAAATACCACTGATGAAGTCCCCGGTTCTCATTTTACAGATGGTCCTGCAATTCGAAGACACAGGAAATAGCCAGTATCATAGTTTCTTGCCAGCAGAGCAAAGTTTACGAGCAGTCTCCAATCATTCTGCTGCTGGGATGCTCTAGTTCTAGAGCCTTGTTCCTTTCACACCAACCCCACCCCCCAGTTCAATTCCCTTGAGAGCAGAAGCACTTACAGCCTCAATCTCCTCTTCCTCTTCATCAATAGTTGACACAGTGACAGAGCTGAACTTGCCCATGTCTTTAGTTCGTTTGGTCATCATCACCTGGAGTTGCAGAAGAGGAGAAATCAGTCTAGTCACAGCAAAAGGCTCTGTGAGCTGTGTGTGGGCGAGCAGGTGCGCACATGCCTGGGTGCTGGGAAAGGTAGCCGTTGGGGGTGGGCAGCCAACTCTTTGGGATAGCCTGGCCTATCTAAAAGTGACAATATTTTTATGTGCTTTATATTGTTCTAACATTTTCCATTAAGGTTTTTAAAGTACATCTAAAAATTAGCCTGATTCATTCCATTTTAAACTGTTTACACTGGAAAAAGAAGAAATTTGAAAGGAAGTAAATGTGAATAAAAACCATACAGTTTCACCCTGGTGGGTGTGGCTCAGTGGACTGAGCGCAGGCCTGCAAACCAAAGGATTGCTGGTTCAATTCCCAGTCAGGGCACATGCCTGGGTTGCAGGCCAGGTCCCTAGTAGGAGGTGCACAAGAGGCAACCACACACAGATGTTTATCTCCCTCTCTTTCTCCCTCTTTTCCCCTGTCTCTAAAAATAAATAAATAAAATCCTTTAAAAATACAGTTTCTAACTTTACTCATAAGGAAGCTGTAGGAAAGAAAACAACAACACATTATACACAAAAATTACATTCTCTTAATAAAGAATGCATTCATTCAAAAAGGACAGTTTCTTGTGCACTATAATCTTATTTAAGAACGCAGGGCTAAATCTGTAAGTATATTAACCAGTCTGTCTCCTTCCGTGACAATTACCTTCTTAGGAGGCTCTTGCTTCTGAGTATATATATTTGTTTTCCCAAAACCCTGGCCAAACTTGACGACCGCTCCATCCACAATGAAGGTCACGGGAGCGTTCTTCGGCTGGGACTGGTAGAAGAGTGGCAGCCCGCACCTGGGAAGCAGCAGAGGAAGTCACTGGGGAGTCTCAGAATTTAGATCCCCTAAATGGCGATTTGTAAAATGTGCTGGGATTCCCGGGATATTTTTGTCTGTGGCAGAAACTAATGTTGTGTTCTTTCCGGTGTCTCTCCAAACTACTCAGTAAGAGTCACTGAGGGTGCTTGTTAAAACTACTGACCAGATGCCTACGCCCCAGCCCTGGAAGATCCTGATTCAGCAAATCCGGGGCAGAGGCAGGTAGCCTTGGTCGCTGTCATTTTCCTCAGCACCCCAAGTGGTTCTGATCATCAGACAGATTTGGTAAACTCTGGCTCCTGCTACTGACTGCTTTCCGGTCAAAACTGCTGCCATTCTTCCCAGGGGTCTGGGTGACTAGTTTGCGGGTTCTGTCTCATTTTGTTTTGTTTCCTCAGTGTTAAGAGGGAGTGTGAAGGCTCTGCTGCAGTGCTTGGCACACAAATTCCTGTACTAATCGTCCTACTTTCTTTGCCTGGTCATTTTTATTATACTTTTTCAGCTAAATGAGGGAGACCCATAAGATCAGATAAAACCAATTTAATGAACCCAGTGTGGCTGTGAACTAAAAATACCTTCTTGGCCCCCTCCCTGCTTTAACTCTCCTTCTGAGTCTTCTGAGAGCCAAGATGTAATTGTTAATTATTGAAACAAGATTAAACTTACTATTGTTTAATATTCTATTAAGCTAAAGCTAGAATTTATTTATTTATTTATTTATTTATTTATTTATTTAACGCTATACATATAGCGTTAAATAAACTTCCAGGCTTTGTAAGTGGCCTAGGTTAAATTACACTATGTTACATTCACTATATGACCCAGTAACCCACTCTAAGAGAAAACACATGTTCCCACCAAGATTTATACTAGAATGTTCATAGCAGCTCTATTCGTAATAGCCAAAACCATCAACAACTCAACTACCCTTCAACGAGTGAATGGTGAAAGCAACCGGCGCAGCAGTGTACTACTCAGCGGTAGAGAGGAAGCGATTACTGATATACACAACAACTTGGATGAATCCCAAAAGCATTATGCTAAGTGAAAGAAACCAGATGTAACACATACAGACTGTACAATATATAGTAAAGCCCATTTTGTAGAATTTACATAAAATTTTAGAAAAGGCAAAACCACAATAACAGAAGGCAGATCAGGGATTGCCAGGGGAGGGGGTGAGGCAGGGGAGTAACCGCCAAGGGCACACGGGGCACTGGGGATGTTCTGTATCACAGTAGTGGCGCTCTCACACGACCGCACGCTTTTGTCAAGACCCATCAAATGGTACACTAAAGAAGGGCAAATTTAGTTTCCTATAAATTACAACTCAACTTTCAAAAATAATACTATGTTTAAAACCCTATTTTTTGTGGCCAGCTGGTCAGAACTGTAACTTTGACTTGTCTCTTCCAGAAGAATATTGTTATTTGTGTAGAGATATAAGGATAAAGATACAACAAAGGCCCTGGCCAGTGTGGCTCAGTAGATTGAGCACCACCCTGCGAACCAAAAGGTCACTGGTTCAGTTCCTGTTCAGGGCACATGCCTGGGTTGCTGGCCAGGTCTGCAGTTGGGGGTGTGCGAGAGGCAACCACACATTGATGTTTCTCTAACACACTGATGTTTCTTTCCCTCTCTTTCTCCCTCTCTCTAAAAATAAATAAATAAAATATTTTTAAAAGATACAACAGAAAATTGTATCCAAATAATTCTGTTCCTAACACATTCTTGCCTCTAGTTGCTCACTCTCAGAGAAACCCACATTGTTTATACTTACTTTGCACACTTCTTCCGGTACTGTCGTTCAATGCCCTCAGGCCTGCACACACAAAAAAATGGAAGTTAAAGAAAAAATGATATGAACAAATCTCATAACCTACTAACATCACTATTTCATTTCTTCAAATGTTAAAAGAGTCTTTAAAATTTGTCATCTTCTAGATCAACTGGTTATTAAGCATATATTAATTTTAAAGCATTCCTTCCTCTCACAGACACTTACTGAGCCCCTAATAGGGGCAGGCACCTCACTGACAGAGGAAGAGGAGGTGCAGTAGTAGCTATAGTCCTAGCAGCCACCTCAGTTGCAGTAACAACAATAACAACAATAGAGGTAACTGCTTATGTAGCTTTCACTATGTGCCAGGAACTGTTCTAAAGTGTACATGTATTAACTCAGTTAATCGTTACAAGCACCCTGTGAGGCAGGTCATCTCATTGCTCTCATTTTACAGATGAGGGCTCCTAAGCACAAAGCAATTACATGATTTGCCCAAGGTCATACCCTTAGGAACTAGAACAGGTAGAAATCTAGCCCAGGTTGTCAGATGCAACAGCTCACGGAACACTGCGTTAGATAACCAACTCTTCTGCCCATCCAGTTACTTAACAGAGACCTGGGACTTATCCCTGATTCGGCACTTTCCCTTATCTCCCACACCCCTGCATGACCAAATCCTGTGGCTTTTAGCTCCAAAAAAAAAAAAAGAAAGAAAGAATACAATCTTTAACCAATGAGTTCTCCACCTTTCTTCCACCATCTCAGCCCAGACCACCAGTATCTGTTCCCTGGACTATGGTCACAGCTTTCTGACCAGTTTCCTCACTTCCCCCATGCATGTTTGTTTAATTTTTTTAAAAAATATTTTATTTATTTATTTTTAGAGAGGGGGGAGGGAGAAAGAGAAAAGAGAGAAATGATGTGTGAGAGAATGGATCAGTTACCTCTTGCATGGCCCCCACTGGGGACCTGGCCCGCAACCCAGGCATGTGCCCTGACTGGGAATCCAACCAGTCACCCTTTGGTTCCCAGGCCAGTGCTCAATCCACTGAGCCACAGCATCCAGGGCTGTTTAAATTTTTTAATAGGCGATATGTGCACATGGTCTATACAGAGTAATAAATGAGAAGTAAATATCTTCCCCACCCATATTCCACCCACCCAGTTTTCTTTCCCAGAAGCAAATACTGTTTCTGGTTTCTTCCATTCCTCCCAGAGATAGTGGATGATACAAACAAAGAATCTTCATTGACACACAGAGAAAATAGTTTTCTTTTCCCTCATAGACAAGTGTAGCATACCTTATACTATCCTCTACCTCTTTGTTCAGTTAAAATTGTATCTTGAGCTCTGGCTAGTGTGGCTCAGTGGATTGAGTGTCGGCCTGTGAACTAAAGGGTCACAGGTTTGATTCTCAGGGCACATGGCTGGGTTGCAGGCTGGGTCCCCAGTTGGGGGCGCGTGAGAGGTAACCACACATTGGTGTTCCTCTCCCTCCCTTCCCCTCTCTCTAAAAGTAAATAAAATCTTTAAAAATGTATCTTGCCTAAAAAATATACATGTGATCCTTCCCCATCATTCATAAAGAACTGCTTCATTCTTTATAAGCTCTGCACTATACGCCTTTGTATGGATGAACCAAATGTCTTTTACTTGTTGGATAAATTCCTAGAAGTTTATCCACTTTAAATTCTGATAGACACTGCCAAATTACTCTCTAGAAAAGCTGAACCATTCACACTCCCGTCACCAATGTGAGACTTCCTGTTTCCCCACAGTCAACACGGTATGTTACTAAAGTACACTACTGCCAATATCGCATGTGAAAAATGCGGTCTCATAACTTGTAATTCTTTGTTTTAAAAGAATGAAGCTAGGGCATCTTTTCATTTATTTAATAGGCATTTGGATTTTCTTTTTGGAGGGTGAACTGTCAGTTCCTCCCCTTTGTCTACTGAGTCGTCTTTTTATTGCATGTTAAGGAGACCTGCAAATGTTAAGGGGCCTTGCCAATATTTCTTCCCTAGTTTGATGTTTGTCTTGACTTTTTTCCCCCACATGGAAATTTTAGATTTTTGTGTGATCAAAGAAATAGTGTGTGTGTGTGTGTGTGTGTGTGTGTGTATGAGAGTGAGAGAGAGACAGAGATAGAGAGAGACAGACAATTAGGCCTTCCCTACTCTAAATTCATATCTAAAATAAAAATTCTGACTGCTTATTCTAGAATCTGCTTCCACTACTGTCTCACTCCAAATAATTCTCTAAATAAAGTCAAGAGTGGCTTCTCTGCCCTGGTCAGGTGGCTCGGTTGGCTGGAGCATCATTCCACACACCGAAAGGCCACAGGTTCAATTCCAGTCAGGGCACATACCTAGGTTGTGGGCTGGATGGGGCAGGTGTGGGAGGCAACCGACCAATGTTTCTCTCTCATATCGATGTTTCTCTCTCCCTTCCCCTCTCTCTAAAATCAAGAAATATATTCTTGGGTGAAGATTTTAAAAACAATTAAAGAGTGACTTCCCAAGACACCCAGAATAAAATCCAAACTCCTCACCATGGCTTAGCAGACAGCAACTGAGCCCCAAATCGGGCCCCTGCCTCATCTCACACGTTCCCTCTGTCTCACTGTGGCACTAGCCACACGAGTCTTCCTTTTGTTCTTTGAACCAACAAGTGCTTTCCCACATCTGACCTTTCACACACGCCCTTCTCTCTGCCTGGAGTGCCTGTCCTACCATTCACTCCAGCTGTCCCATTCTTGTCTTTTTCTGGTCTCAGTTCAAATATCACCTACTCATAGAGGCTTTCCCTGACCACCTTTTCTAAGGGGTTCTCATGTGATTCTCAGTATAAGTCCTTTGTTTCATTCATACGACTTTTCATAATCATAACTACTTTATCTTTTCCGTCATCCCATTACATTGCAAGATCCATGAGATAAAGAAATCAGTGGAGATCATGCCTGTCTGTCTCACCGCTCTATCCCCAGAGCTGAACAAAGTACTGGAAACAAAATAGACACACAGTAAAGAATGGTTGAATTGCCCTGGCTGGTGTAGCTCAGTGGATTGAGCGCGGGCTGGGAACCAAAGGGTCCCGGTTCAATTCCCAGTTAGGGCACATGCCTGGGTTGCGGGCTGGGTCCCCGTGAGGGCCATGTGAGAGGCAACCATACATTGCTGTTTCTCTCCCTCTCTGTCTCCCTCCCTTCCCCTCTCTCTAAAAATATAAAAATAAAAATAAAATCTTTAAAAAAAAAGAATGGTTGAATTAATTATTTTAAGAATTCAGTTTAGTGAGGAAAAGTATAATCGTGGAAGTTCTTAAACAGAGGAATGCATGCAGTGTAATGGGGACAGAGAGGTCGGAGCTGCCAATCTGTCCGAGGCAAGCACAGAAGGCTTCTTGAGGAGGTGATGTGCAAGCTGCTAGTCCTGATAGAAGATGGTATTTTAGGCAGAGGGAATACTATGTACAAAGGCAAAACAGCACAAAATATTCAGAATTACAGTCTGTTACTAGCCCTTAAAAAAAGTGAAAGGAGTACTACAGACCTCACAGACAAAAACATTTTAAGATTACAGTATGAACTGTACATCAACAAATTAGATAACTGAGATGAAACGGACAAATCCTAGAAGAACAGGACAACACAAACTACCAAAACTCACTGAGAAAGAAAGAGAAAATCTAAATAAAACACAAGCAATCATAGAATAGATAAATGGGACCTGATTAAAATAAAAAAACGTTTGTGTTTCCAGGAATACCATGAAGAAAGTGAAAAGGCAACCCACAGAACGAGAAAAGATACAGTGGTGCTGCCTGGGGTGGAACTCCAACACCGGTGATCCCCACCATCTTTAGCACTTTGCCCCTCTGCTGACAAGTATTACGTCGGGTGTGCTCCCATTTGCTAACATCACTGGACTAGGGCACTACCAATATTTTTCATTTTGTGTGCCCCATCCGGTTCCCACTGGCATTCTAAATTCAACCTCAGCCTGAAGAGTTACCATGCAACCGACTGCTAGAACCCTAAAGGCAGCCGATCTTGTAAGCTGGAGCTTTCAAAGCACGGGAATATCAAAGGGGGCTGGACATTCCCCAGTGAGTTAATCTCCAAATACCTACAACAAATGGGATTTTGTCAAAATTAATAAAAATTGCCTGGCTGGTGCAGCTCAGTGGATTGAGCGCAGGCTGCAAACCAAAGGGTCGCTGGTTCAATTCCCAGTCAGGGCACATGCCTGGGTTGCGGGCCAGGTCCCCAGTGGGGGCCATGTGAGAGGCAACCACACATTGATGTTTCTCTCCCTCTCTTTCTCCCTCCCTTCCCTTCTGTCTAAAAATAAATAAATAAAATCTTAAAAAAAACTTCATAAAAATTGATCAAGTATAAGGCAGGGTTCTTGCTGTCAAAAAATTCATCTATTTTTTTTAAGATTTTATTTATTTTCAGAAAGAGGAGAAGGGAGGGAGAAAGAGCAATGTATGGCTGCTTCTCACATGGCCCTCACTGGGGACCTGGCCTGCAACCCAGGCATGTGCCCCGACTGGGAATCGAACTGGGACCCTCCGGTTCCCAGCCCGCGCTCAATCCACTGAGCTACACCAGCTGGGCAAAAAAATTCATCTTTTTGATATATATTGAGGCTCTAATGTAAATGAGACAAGGCTTTTAAGTGCTATGATTATTAAAAAGTGATCAGTGAGCCAAATATTTAAACTAATTGATCTTGGTTGTCTTTCCTACCCTTAATCACTAGGAACGTATGCGATAGGGAAGGCCGGAAACAAAACCAATGTTCTTCCTGGTTGTGGCAGACAACTTCTAGAATGGCCCCCGATGACCTTTGTGCCCTGGTATTGCTATCCTCGTAGTCTCTTCCCACAATGAATAGGGCTGATGTGTGAACCAATAGGGCACTGCAGAAATGAGTGTCTGAGTTCTGAGTCTTGGACATAAAAGACATTGCGGTTCCTGCCTTGCTCTCACTTAGATTACTCACACTGTGGGAGGCCAGCTATCATGTCACCAGGATACTCAAGCTGCCCTCTGGACAATCCCCGTGGTGAGGAACCGAGGCTTTTCCCCAACAGTCAGCACTCAGCTACCAACCACGCCAGGGAGCCACCTTGGAAATGGAACTCCAGCACCAATGAAAACTTCAAAGGACTGCACCCACAGTCAATCTCTCAACCACAGCCTCTCGAGAGACCAGAACTACCCACCTGAGCTGCTCCTGAATTCCTGACCCACAGAAACTATACGAGATGATAAATGTTTTTCGGTTGTTAAAAAAAAAAAAAAAATCAAGCACATACCGGGAAGTAAGAATGAAGAGGCAGGCCAAGGCCAGATCATAGAGAGCCTTCAGGCTTAGATTTTATCCTGCTAACCAGGAGTTTTTTTAAGTTGTGCTCTGCAATGATCCCTAAATGAAATCGGATAGGAGAAGGGAAGGCGTCCTTAATGGGTTGGGCTCAAATCTCCAATCTGAGCGGCTTCCTGCTTATTTATTTACACTTTTGGGTACGAATTTCATTTGAAGAAAGGATTCAATGTCTAAAAATGTTTGAGAGGCACCGCTGTGGGTCAGGAAGAGTCCCCGAAAGATCTGAAGCAGGAGACTGGCATAATGTGCATCGGAGATTATTCAGGCAGAAAGAGAGTAAAACTAAAGACAAAGACCAGGTGAAAAGGCCACTTTGACAGCACAAGCAAGTGACGATGGGACCCAGAATGACGGTGGTGTAGTGGGGCTGGACAGGGGGCGGCAGCCACAAGAGATTAGAAGGTAGAACTGACAGTACACGGTGAGCGGGTGTGTGCAGGGGATTGCGCCAGTGCGGGGATGGCTGAGAGGAACACAGGACAGGCTCCCAGACTTCTGCCTCGGGCCACTGCATGAATAGTGGCGTCATCACAGGAGGAGGAAAAAGAAGGAATTGTGTTGGGCTCATAGTTGCAGAGACCTGACTGCAGTGGCTTCAACACAGCAGTTTGTTCTCATGTGAAAGAAGTCCGGTCCTGGCAGGGATCCAAATCCCAGAATAGCACAGCAAAAGCTCTGCGATTCTTGTGGCCTTTCCTTCCCAGTTCTAAATGGCTGCTGGTGCTCCAATTATCAAGCCCCTTTTCCAAAAAGCAGGAAGAAATAAGAGTAAAAAAGGTTTTCCTTGACAGCCCCGTCCAACAACTTCTACTTCCATCCCTTTTACTTGGCAAAAGCTAAGTCACATTGAGAATCTTAAGAGTTGTTTTTTTTTTAGGGGGGGGCGTGTGGGCTGGAATATGCACCCTAACTTTATAGACACTAGCACATTAGGGGGTTATGAGAGAAGATTTGGAGTGGAGCTGAGTGAACCAATCTACAATATTTTCCACATTAGAGAAATGATGAGTTTGGCCTTTGTTACGGTGGATCTGAGGCAGAACATCAGGTAAGGAGGTAGAGTAGGCAGTCAGATATACAGTTTTAGGCACAGGAGAAACACATGGGCAGGTCTAGCTTTTGTGAGTCATCAGCATGTAAGTGTAACTGACGCCATGAAAGGTGGTGAGGATTTCCAAAGACAGTATAAAGAGAGCGGGTGGAAAATCAAGGTCAGCCCCGGCTGGTGTGGCTCCGTGGATTGGGTGGTGGCCTGCAAACCAAAGGGTCACTGGATCGATTCCCAGTCAGGGCACATGTGTGGGTTGCAGGCCAGGTCCCCCCTTGGGGGCGCACAAGAGGCAACTGATTGACATACATTGAAGTTTCTCTTCCTCTTTCTCCCTCCCTTTCCTTTTCTCTAAAAATAAATAAAATCTTAAAAAAGAAAAGAAAATCAAGGCCAGAGCCCTGGAGAAGACCAACATTTAACAGGCATGCAGAAAAATCCAGAAGACTGAGAAAGCCAAAGAAGTATAAGGAGAATCACAAGAGCAAGCTCACAGAAATCAAAGGAGAAAGCATCAAGGGAGGGGCATGGGCAACAAAGACACAGACAGAAACTCACCCACTGTTTTGCACGTAGGGGAGTGGTAAATGAGGAAAAGAGAGGACTAGGGAACAACAGTGTCAAAGAAGAGGTGCTTTTTAAAAAATTATCTTTATTTTAGAAAGAGGGGAAGAAAGGGAGAAGGAGAGGGAGAGAAACATCTATGCAAGAGAGAAACATTGATTGGCCGCCTCTTGAAAGCACCCTGACCCAACGCGCAACCCAGACTTGTGCCCGGGACCAGGAATCAAACTGGTGACCTCTCCTTTTGCAGAATGATGCCCAACTAACTGAGCCACACTGGCCAAGGCAAAGAAGAGGTACTTTGGAATGGAGAGACTTGGAGGTGGAAAGTGATGGGTCCTGGGACCTGTGTTGGGCAGACTGCTCTATTTTCAGTAACTGGTGCTCCCATGCTCAGCAGGCTACAGAAGAAGGGTAAGGAGCAGGCCGAAATTCCACCCTGGCCAGCTGGGGAGCACACTAGACTGGTGATGATTAAGGCAGGAACTCTGTCAACCAAGGAGGGAATTTACCATGCCTCGTCGGTAAACTCTAAGAACTCTATGGCTCAACAGAGTCCCTTGGGCATAAGCCTCAGGCCTGGGAAGTACCAACACTAAAGCTGGGCCTGAAGCTGGCTCACTTCCAGGATCAGGCTGACTGGATTCCAGGGTTTCTACTTCAGCGTAGGACCACACAATTTTCTGGCCTACGACTGGGGACATCTGCCTTATAGTGTCATAGGAATCTGTAGCCTAGTTGCATTATAGAGTACTTCCTGTACTAATTAAATAATATATATATTCTTTCAATATAAATAACATATAACATATGTAATATGTTATATAAATATATAATTAATAATTTACTGATCGTAAAGATAGTTAATAATTTTCGAGTTAGAAGCCTAAATAAAGATTAATAGAGGGAGAAAAAGCACAAGAGAAGGAATTAGCTTTAGATAGGGCATGTTATTTATAAACCTTTCTATGTACCCTATGAAGTGTTTCTGATATTGCCTGTGAATATCATAAGTTTCACTATAATCTGTGCCCCTGGGTGTATCTGGTATATAACCAAAATCATCTTCGACTGCACAATTCTGGAAGTCCAGTTGTCACACTGGTGCTTGATGCTTCATTTCCTACTGAATGTCACCTAGCAGTGGTTTATAACCTTTTTCATTAGTGTGGACTGACATCAGTTTGGTTTGTTAAATAAACATTGATAGATGCCAGCCTGTAGTTTTTTCTAGTTTGACACTAGAATATAAGCTCCATCAGAGCAGGGTTCTTTGCACGTTTAATGGTTGTATTGGGTTGGACAGTGCCCCTTTAAAATGGAATGTCCTTCCAGGAACCTCAGGAGGTGGCCCTGTTTGAAAAGAAGGTTGTTGAAGATGCAATTAGTTAAGATGAGGTCATGTAGACGAGTAGAATGTACCCTAAGTCGATATGACTAGTGTCCTTAGGAGAAGAGACGAAACACAGAGACAGAGACGCAGAGGGAAGTCCATATGATGATGCAGATGGAGATGACAGTGATGTATCTACAAGCCAAGAAATGCCAGGATGCCAGCGAACACCAGAAGCTAGGAAGGGGCAAGGAAGGATTCTGCCCTAGAACCTTCAGAGGGTGAGCATGGCTCTGCTGACACCTTAATTTCAGACTTCTAGCCATGAGAACTGTGAGACAATTAATTTCTGTTGTTTTAAGGCACCTAGTTTAGCAAACTAATCTACTAGGATATCCCAGGTTTCTAGGGCAGTACCTGGCACTTGGTAGGTAGGAGATCAATAAATGAAATATTTTATGAATGAATGGATGGATGGATGGACTTTTTAATTCCCTAGAATTGATCTCTCTCTGGCATCTGGAACCGGTTGATGACCACCCCACTCCCACACGCACTTCTTGAAACTCTGTCCTCTCCTGCTTTCCACATCACCAGGTTCTGCTGGTTCTGTTCCAGTTATTGTGTCTGCTTTTTAAATGTCAGTGCTTCCCAGGATTGTATCTTCAATACTCTCTTTTTTTTTCTCTCCAATCTTTCTATGTAATTTTATCCCTTCCCAGGCTTCAATTCCTCACTTATACCAAGGACTCCCAAATGCACAAGAGCTCTACCCATGTCACTCTTCTGCTTTAAAAAAGGAGATGGTTATTGCCTACGGATAAGGTCCAAACTGGCACTTCAGCATTTTATTGTCCTCACCCCAGGAGCTATGAACACCTTCCAGTAGAGTGCCCTGGGCTCTAGCCAAAAAGAACTACTCAAATTTCCAAAGCACACATATTTGATGCATTTAATGTTTCCATATTCCCTCCATTTGGAATGCTCCTCATGCCCCTCATCCACATTGTGAAATCCTAGTTCAAGGCCAAACACAAAGCCACCACCTATTTCTACTTTTCCTGACCACCGTTCAGGCAGGATGAGCCACTCCTACCTGTTTTCCCATAGCCTTTTGTTCACCACACCAGTATTTATCACATCACTAAAGGTGGCCTGTTCCCTCATGAGCCATGTGCTCTTTAATGGTAAGGATGGCACTTTATTCATCTTCACAGAATCAGTGCCTGTACATAGTATGCTCCAAGACATTACAGGTTGAATGACCTCATTCTACTTGAAAAAAAAACAAACCCAAATTACAGCTCTCAAATGGCAATAGAATCACATCTCAGCACCATTTCAACAAAACACAATAAAGATACTGCTGTATTAACAGAAGTTAGAGATCTACCACAAACATCAATGTTTTGGGCCCAAACAGATGACCTTTTTGACACTAGATAGGGTATTTATAGTCTCAGAACTAGGCCTGAACACAATAAGAAAATCCCACACAGAGAACATCAACCTCTTACCTGCGAAGATACGTAGTCTCCTCGTCCTCTGTGTTACAGAACTTGTGGGCGTGTTTGGCAGCATCAATCACCCGGGACCGATCCCGGGGCCTCATGGGCAATTTCTCTAACTGACAGTCTGAAGTTATGGAGAAAGATTTGGTTATTAGAGTCACTGAAAAATACCCTGGGGCAATCAGAAGTTTTCGGGGGAGGGGGCCTAGCACCATAATTTTTACTATAACTATGCTTATTGAAACCTATCATTGAATTTTCCAACTAAATGTGACTTGGTGTCAGGAGACCTGGATTTTAGCCCCAGCTCTGTTACATACACCCTGTAGAATGGTATTTAAAGCTTGGGAGTGGTTGCGATCACTTAGGGAGTGAGTACAGATTGGAAACAGGTGAGCGGACTGAGCCCTAGGGCCTTGCAAGGCCTAAGTTTGAGACAGAAAAAGGAACCAGACACTAAGAAGGGGCAAAATCAAGGTAGGAGGAAAATCAGGAGAGTGAGGAGTCGTGGAAGCAAACGAAAAAAAGTGTTTCAAAAAGCATGGAGTGCTCATCTCTGTCAAATGCCGCAGAGATAGGGACTAAAATGAACGCTGACCACTGGAACTGGTAGTATGTTCAGTTATTAACCTTGACAAATATGGTTTAGATGGCGAGGTGGGAAGGCCTGTCTGAAGTGAGGTCAAGTGGGAAGTGAGGATGCAGAAACAGCCAATACAGGCGATCCTTTTTAGAAGTTTGCTATTTTTAAAAAAGCAAAAGAAATGGGGTTATAGTTGGAGAACAACGTGGGATCAAGGAAGGATTTTATTTTCATTTCAGATAAGAGCTACTACTGCATCTAGAGGCGGAGTGAAAGGAAGGGGAAATAAGGTGTATTGTTTCTGAAGAAGGAATTAGTTTTGAGGGGGAGGGTCTGGATATAGAGTTACAAGGTTAACGGACGCGTAGGGAGGATGTTGGTGCAGAGGGAAGGCCCACTAATCTTCAAATAGACGTGGCTCCCACATCACGAAGCCTGAGAAAAACGGCACTCGAGAACCGGAAGTTTCGCTGCGCGCAGCGCCCGGGGCCGCCCACCAGCTCCCCACTACATACCCAGAACAAGAACCATCTGGCCGCACAAACAGTAGTAGACGTGGAGGGGCTTCTCGCCGTCGTCATATTCCTCCCGGTCCCGGGTGTCGGAGCAGACAACTGACCGGGACACAACTTTAGGCATGGTTCACAGGCGAAACCCAGAAAACGCCAAAACTAAGAGTCGCGCAGAAATGACGTCACAGGCGCGCGGCGCGCCTATCCCCCTACAGTAACGGCTATGCTTCTGTCAGTAGCTGTCACGTGGACTTCCGGGCTGTCTCATTAGGCTAATAAGTTCAGGGGCGTCCAAAGCCTCCCAGAACCTCCTTTGCCTTGGCTGTTAACTCTGACGGCTTTACTTGGGACACCTTTAACATTGTTTAAATTATTTATATTTCTTTCCATGTATGCGTATGTATATGCCTATATATTTATATATAAAATCAGATAAAATGAAGAACTATATTTACACAATACGCATAATACAGATTTTAGGTGTACCTCTGTGATCTTAATGGCTGTATTCAGGCTGAGTACCTAATGAAGTTGAGACATCTTTTTAAAGCTGAGATATAATTCACATAACATAAAACATAAAGTGTACTATTCAGTGGGTTTTTTTTTCAGTATATTCACAAAGTTGTACAACCATCACTGCTATCTAATTTCAGAATATTTTCGGCATCCCAAAAAGAAATCCCATTTGATTAGCAGTCATTCCCCACCTCTTTCCGGACCCTGGCAACGCTTCATTTACTTTCGGTCTCTATGGATTTGTCTCTTGTGGACATTTCATATGAATGAAATAATACAATATGTGGCTGTTGGAGTCTGGCTCCTTTCACTTAACATAACGTTTTCAGTAAAAAGTAGTAATGAATCAGTAAAATGGAATTTCATTCCTTTTACAGCTGAATAATATTTTGTTGTACGGATATACCACATTTTGTTTATTCATTCATCAGTTGATGGACATTTGCACTGTTTCTGGTCTTTGCATTTGACTAACGCTACTAGGAACACTGGTGTACAAGTTTTTGTAAGGACATATGCTTTTAGTTCTTTTTGGTATATACTTAGGAGTGGAATTGCTGGGTCATATAGGAACTTGATGTTTAACATTTTGAGGAACTGCCAAGAGTGTTTTCCAAAGTGACTTTGCTACGCCTAGCAGGAATCTATCTATGGGGGGGCGGGGCTTCTGATTTCTTCACTTCTTTACCAATAATTATTTGTGTCTGTCTTTCTGATCAGGGCCATCCTGGTGGGTGTGAAGTGGTATCTCATTGTGGTTTTGATTTCCCTTTCCCTGATGCTTAGGGATGTTGAGCACTTTTTGTGTGTATTTATCATTTATATATCTTCTTTGAAGAAATGTCTATTCAAATCCTTTGCCCATTTTTAATTGGGTTATTTCTCATTTTATTGTTGAATTGCATAAGTTGTTATATATCTTGGATACTAGACCCTAGTCATATAAATGATTTGCAAGCAGAGGCATCTTAATGATATTGTTTGCCACAGGTATAAGGAACATCTTCCACCTTTCCTTTCCCCATCCCAGAAACTCTCCCAGAATTCTTTTTGTGGAGGACAGAATCCTAGAGCCATCCAAAATAAGGACACTGAGACAGTTTACATTGAATACTTTCAATAATCCAAGTGATGACACCAAAATAGTGGATTTTTAAGAGAACTTACTGAAGATAGCAGGAGCTTTACTACTAGAAAATTAACCTGTTGGCTAGAAGAAGTTTAGTGTTCAAGATGCAGAAGATATAAACGGATGGGAATTTAAAGTGATCTGCTAGCCCTCAAACAAACATGAGTTAAGTAAAGTGTAAAAGAAATATCAATGCATGTCTTAAAGAATCATAATGTTTACTCCTAGGTCTTAGTCCAATGTCATCCCTATGATTCTATGTTATTCAGTATTTATTGACCTTCTACTGTAGTAATCAATTATAAATAGTCTCACTCACTCATGTGGCTTAGTCTAGTGCAGAAGTGGGTAAAGTGTTCCTGTAAAGGGCTAGAGAATAAATGTTTTAGGCTTTTAGGGCCAAAAGGTAAAATCAAGAACATTAGGTAGGTGCTAGTATAACAAGAGATAAAACAAAGTTCCACAAATATTTATTGATGAAATTCAAAATATGATAATCAAGTATATATATATATATTTTTATAATACAGGTCTACTAATGAGAAGAATGGCATTCTTTTTATAAAGATTTTTTTAAGATTTTATTTATTTATTTTCAGAGAGAGCAGAAGGGAGGGAGAAAGAACAATGTGTGGTTGCCTCTCACATGGCCCTCACTGGGGACCTGGCCCGCAACCCAGGCATGTGCCCCGACTGGGAATCGAACCGGGACCCTCTGGTTCCCAGCCCACACTCAATCCACTGAGCTACACCAGCCGGGAGAAGAATGGCATTCTTTGATGGAGGGATAACATTTTACTTAATTAGGGTTCAAAATGAGTGTTCCCTATCATCAAAATCAGCTACAATCTCAATACAACTTGAAAGGTTTTAAAATTGTTTCTTATATGATTAAGTTGACATTTTTAAGAACCTCATTTTTACTCCGTAGTAAAAGTTTACGACTTGATTTTTTTTAAGTCAAATGCATGCACCTATTAATAAAAGTCTTAAATAATTTTTTAAAAAAGTAAATTGCAGCCCTGACTGGTGTGGCTCAGTGTATTGAGCACTGGCCTGTGAACCAGAGTGTTGCCGGTTCGATTCCCAGTCAGGGCACACACCTGGGTTGCAGGCCAGGTCCCCAGTCGGGGTGGTGCGTGAGAGGCAACCACACATTGATGTTTCTCTCCCTCTCTTTCTCCCTCCCTTCTCCTCTGTCTAAAATATGTAAATAAATAAAAATAAATAGCAAATATTCATCTGTTAATGTTTATCTGTAATGAGAGTTTGTGTATTTCATTTCTGAAAAAAAATTAACACAGATAAGTACTGCCAAATACTGATATCAATCCACAAGCAACTGATTTTAATTGAGCATATTCATCTCCTAGAAGGCATTTAGAGAATTCGATTAGATTCTTCTCTTAATATTTGCCTTTTAGCATGTCATTATGTTGCAGACTAATCACTTCCAATTAAAATTTAGGTGGAAGTTCCCCAAATGCACAAATTAATGTTGAAATACAGAAATTTCCTTTGCACTTTGCATCAGGGTCCAAAAAATGCCACTGTGACTGCAATTTGAGCTCAGAAAATACACCCACTGCAAATTTGTGTGGAAATGCAAATCCTAATTTTTCTTTTAACTTTTTACAGCACAGGAAGTGATTAAAGTAACTTCACATTACATGTGATTCAAACAATGTTAGTTGTCAGTGAATTTACTGCAATATAAGTTTCACGTATAAGCAGAGTTTTGCCTTGTAATTTTAGGTTAAGTGCATTAAGTAACATTATCAAGTCTAGAGTAAAAGCTAATTTCAAAAACCATTCAGCGTTCAATAACAGTGGTGGAAGGTGGATCTTCTCATTCAGAAAATTTTCAATCTCAGCCCTGAGCTTTAAAATAACTTTTAAAAAAAGAGCACTGGTAAGTTAATGAAGTGCTGTTAGTAGGCCAAGTCAGAGTATTCAGCTTCTATTTCTGCCAAAATTTCATGAAACTGACAATGGTTTAGTCCATGAGAGTGAGTGAAACACATTGTTGACACTAATGGTTAAATAACACAAGAGAGATTCAAATATTTTCCTGCAAAGTACCTGCTGTTTAATAATGAAATGAACAACCATAGTATTTAAACTTACATTTTTCCGAGCTTTGTACATTTGTCCATTCTTCTTCATACATATTTGTAACACACGTGAGCAGATTCTAGCTCAGGTTGTCGTGAACTAGTATTTGACTTCTTTGGAAATATTCTCATCCGCAGTTGTTTCACACAAACTATTCATACAGGCCAATTCTTCCATCACTTTAAACTCAGTGTTGACTCTGAGGAAACAACTGAACAGTATTGGTAACATCTGAGAATTCATCAAGAGCCAAGGAAAACCACTGGAAATTATTTGCCCTATTTTTAAAAATGACTATTGATACTGCTTCCAATGTCCTTAACTGTTTGAGTCACTGTTCTTGTTGAAAGGCTAATAGTCTTTGAAAAGTTCATTTTCCATGGACGCATTTCTCTGGCTACTGAAATCAAACACAATTTAATTAACTCACCATCAGTAAACGGCTTTCCTTCCTTCCTTGGCTAACAAATGAGCCACTCAGAAACTCACTTTGACCACAGTTGCATTTTCTTTTTTTCTTTCTTTCCTTTTTTTTATTTGTGTGTGTGTGTGTGTGTGTGTGTGTGTGAACTCTGCTATAAAAATTATTCCATTTTAAACTTTCTAATTTTTCTAATCTTTGCTTTCCTGTGAGCTGGGAACATTGTGACGTGTGGTTAGTTTGGTAATGGCCATGTACATTGTATTCTTTTAGCAGTGCTAGAGTATCACTGTGTAATAAACACAATGCTTTGTTTGATAGCTAATTTGATAACCAAGTAACCTACACTGAAAAGCATGATATTCAAAATCCACTTTTATTTTCTTCCTTTGACATGATAGGTATGCACTTTTAATTTTTAAAAAATGCCACAATAGGTGACACTCGAAACGCTATTGAATTATAACTGTGTTGCTGGGATTTGGAGTAAAGCGTGCAGGGATGAGAGCGCCACACACAGTCCCTGTCACAGCTGCTCAACTCTGCCATCCCGGCACAGGAGTGGCCATGGGCAATACATAAATGAAAGAGCATGGCTGCGTCCCAGTGAAACTTTAGGGACACTGAAATTTAAATATCATAGTCTTTATGTATTGTGCAATATTATTAAATACTATTCTCCTTTGGATTGTTTTTCCACCGTTTAAAAATATAGAGCTTGCAGACCATAGGAGAAGAGATGGCAGGCTTGATTTGATGGATGTAGCTGGTTTGATCGCATTTTTATACACACTGTAGCCCTGTGTATTAGTTTCCTATTACTGCTGTACCAAACTACCTTGTGGCTTAAGAAACACAAATTTATTATTTTACAGTTCTGGAGATTAGAAGCCCAAAATCAACCTCGCTTGTCTAAAGTCAAGATGTCAGCAGGGCTGCAGTCCCCAGGGGAGATCCCATTCTTGGCTCTCCCAGCTTCTAGCGCTGCCCACATCCCTTGGCTCCTTGGATGGTGGCTCTATCACTGCAATCTCTGATTCCTATGTCACAGGCCCTTCTCTCTGAATTCAGACTCCTCCTTCCCTCTTACAAGGACCCGCATGATTGCATCAGGCCCACCAGTTTAATCCTGGATATAATCTCCTCATCTCAAGATTCTTAAAGTTAACCACATTGGCAAAGTCCCCTTTTTCAATTTAAGGTAATGTATTCACAGGTTCCAGAGATTACGATGAGGTCTTGAGGAGGGGCAGGGGAGCATTATTCAGCCTGCCATACCACACCTTTGTTTCTCTGGATTCAATAATTCAGCTAGTAGGGAAGGGGTGGGGGAAAAGGCAGACAACTGTACTTGAACAACAATTTTGAAAAAGTTTTTAAAAAAAGAAAGCAATTCTCTAAAATTGATTAAACAATTTTTTATCAATAAAAACATAAAATTAAAAAAACAATTCAGCTGGTAGAGAAATCCTATGTTCATGCCCTAATTTCCCCCTTTCGCTAAGCCTCCTTTTTTCTTTCTCCTTTCCCTCCCCCCCCTTCTCTCTCTCCTCTTACTCCTGTCTACCTTTCTCTCCCTATATCCTAGGGACTATAGATGAATGGCATAGTACTACTTTTATTGCCAAAGCCACACTGTGACAACTTGTTTCATACATGATTCTCTTGACTCGTCTTCTGACATTATTGGGGCCAAGAAAGACCTTTTGATCTTATTTGTGGTTTCTTGGTTGCCATTTATATTGCCATCTGTACATTTTATCAATAGAAGTGAAAACGATGGGAAAATAAAATTCTTTGCCTTCACTGACTAACAGAAATACAAACGGCCTCATAGGCAGGAAATGATCATTTATCCAGTCTGTCCTTCCAGCCCAAATTAGTTAGGGAAATCGCAATTTATTCTGCATTTTGAAAGTTTCACGAATGAAATTCTATAGTCTCCCTAGTCACATACTCCCATATTCCACGGTTCTCCTTTTAGGAACATTCTCAAATCCTTGCCTATAAATAATTTGGACTTTTAAAAAATCTTCCCTGAAGCTACATTGCGAACTCACTTTAAACTGAAAAGGACTTGCAGTTTCTTGACCCCTGTTCTTGAGTAAGGCGGATGCTTGACTTTGAAGAGGTTGTTTCTTCAAGATGTAGTGGTGAGAAGAGGGTGGGAGGATTGCTCATTCAACTCTGCTACGGTTAGTGTGTTCTAGCCTGACAATCGTCTGGTGCTGGAGAACACTCCTCTGTGTTGCTGCTTGCTCCGACAGCCCTGCTTCTGCTGAGGAATGTGGCGGCACCGCGTTCCAGCCGTGCAGTTCCACTGTGCGGTCAGGGGACTCTCCCCACAGCCTGGTGCCGTGGGGCTTCCAAACTGCGTCGGTTCATGCTCCTGAGTTTTCTTCGTTAGGTAGTCTGTGGAAGGAAGAGCAAAGGAACTGCAGAAAACAGTCAAGCCCACAAAAAAACTCAAACACATCTCTAACCTTTGACAACTTTCAGACATTTACATCCAGGGTCAGGAGCTTCCCAGGCTCTCTCCTGCTTGTCCAGTACATTATATGCCACTTCTCAGTAGGATGTTTTCAACACATCTCTCTTAGGCTCAAACATATATGAAAGCTACCTATCACTCCCAAATTCCTCGTCCTTACATCTGGAGGCATTTAATCAACTTCTGTCACTCCCACTTTTCTAAGTAGAGGTCCCCTCATTCTCCATCCACCATGTTAATCTGCCCACTACCCCCAGAACATGGTTAGCTCCGTGTCCTTGTCGGTGCTGTCACCCTCATAGAAACTGATTGAGTTCTTTCTCTCCCAAGCCCTGCTTTCATCTCTTTTGAAACAAAGTTGAACTAGATCCATGCCTGGAAGCTTGTTCCAACCTTACCAGACAGATGAGTCACCTGCCGTGCAGTCCCTCGTCATCCGTGGATTCACACGCTTCCGCTACATATCCCGCTGCTGCTCTGGTTGGCAGAATTCTAAAATGTCACCCCCTCCCTCAAGATTCCTGGCTATTGATGTACACACAACTTCTTTCAGTTATTCAATCAGACACTCATCTAGGTTCTGCTGTGAGGGAATTTTGCAGAGATAATTAAAGCCCCAAATCAGATGATTTTAAGACAGGACATTATGTGGGGTGAGACTGACTTAATCAGATAAACCTTTAAAGTGGACTGCGCTCTTCCCGAAGAAAGAGATTGGGAGTGTGAGACAAATTTGATGGGAAAGAAATTCTCTGTTGCTGGCTTTGAAGATGGAATAGGCCACATGGCAGGCAATGTGGGAGACCTCTAGGAGCTCAGAATGGTCCCTGGCTGGCAGCCAGCGAGGAAATGGGGGCCTTAGTCTTATAGCCACAAAGAAGTGAACTTGGCCAACAGCTTGTGGTAATTTGTTAAGCGGCAATAGAAAACAAATGGATTTGCTTTTGTAGAGATTGCTTTTGTTGATTTCATATGTGAGTATTAGTCAAAGTTTCTAAATGAGAGGAAAAGGTTTTTAAAATTTATTTTTTTTACCCCTTTCCCACCACAGGTATAATGTGAGGCAATTAGGGAGACTTGCCTTAACTGATGTTTTGGAATTAATGGGAGTTATAAATCCTTGGCACGAAGGTGCCTGTTGTTAAGTAGCAGCTAGAATTACTGCCACTGTTAAGTGTCTCCTACCTCCCATGTCAGAAACAAATTTCTGCACATCTGTTATCTTGTGGACATCTTCACGTGTATGTCTCACCAGTCCCATGAACTCAGTAAGTCCCCAAATTTCCTTTCATCACACGGTTCCTCCCTCTCTATTTCCTAACTCTGTTCATGGCACCTTCAAACCTCCAGTTGCCACCTTAGAACTCCAGCCATTGCTGACTCCTTCCCCTATCTTGCATTCATAATCACTCTGTTGCCAAATGCTCTGCATTCTTCCCCTCCTCTCCATTTTTATCGTCACTGCCCGGTTCAGTACCTGTCTCTTAGAATATGTCAAGAATCTCCCAGCTGCCCTCGTGGGATCGGTCTCTGATTAGCACTACTCTGACCACTCTGCGCACCCAAGAAATCCATTGGCTTGGCGTTCAAAACTCTGCAAGACCTGACTCAAACCCATCTTTCTCGTATTTTCAAAAATTCTTAAATGAATATTGTGCCGATTTTCTAAGTTCTTTGGGATGGCCTTTAAAATGATTCTTTAAAACTGTTATTGCTTTTGCAGGTCTGCATCCTTCCTGTCATCCACAGCTTTTTCAAGTTCATCTTGCCATTACTTTTACTTCGGACCCACTGCCCTTCTCAGACCTTGGATTCTAACATAGAGCAGCGGGTTGGCTCATTGAACTGTCAAGAGGAAAATGTGGTTCCAGAACCAAATTGTGAGTGCCCAGAATTAAAACATCCTTCTTGCCTTAAACTCTCATTCCCTCCTCCAGGACACACACCACCATTTTGTGCTTTGGGGTGTCATTGAACTAAATGTTGGGACCCGAATCCCTCACATTCATCCCACAGAAAAGCAGCCCACAGTCCCCTTTTATAGTCGAGGCTGATTTACTGTGGATTTTCAGTGATTTTGACTGGTCACACACAACTTTCTCCAGTCTCCGTGTTCTGGGGTTAGTGTGCATGCACCACCTCAGTTCCCACTTTTGAGAAGCTTTCAGTTTGCCTCTGCCCACTCCCTCATCTAGTTTGGGATTTCCACCTTTCTCGACCCTCCAACCACAGGGAGCAATTTCAGTGATCTGGGTTTTCAAAAAAATTTTTTTTCAACTTATTGATTTTAGCCCTGGCTGGTGTGGCTCATTGGATTGAGCTTCAGCCTGCAAACCAAAGGGTTGCCAGTTCAATTCCCAGTCAGGGCACATGCCTGGGTTGCAGGCCAGGTCCCCAGTAGGGAGAGTACAAGAGGAAACCACACATTGACGTTTCTCTCCCTCTCTCTCTTCTTCCCTTCCCCTCTCTCTAAAAATAAATGAAAAATAATATATTTTAAAATCACTAAACAGTAAAAAAGTATCATATTATCTAATAATGCAAAAATTAGATAATATAGACCAGGGGTGTCAAACTCATTTTCACCGGGAGCTACATCAGCCTTATGGTTGCCTTCAAAAGGCGGAATGTAGAGCTCCTTGTCCCTAGTTAAGAAGTAGTTACATTTATACAGTCCTAAAATTACATTCGGCCCTTTGAAGGCAACCACAAGGCTGATGTGGCTCCCGGTGAAAATGAGTTTGACACCCGTGATATAGACTAAGCATAAAAACTATACAAATAAAAATAAATTTTAAAAATTCATTTAACTTATTGATTTTAGAAAGGGTAAAGGAGAAACAGAAACGTTGGTTTGTTGTTCCACCTATTGATGCATCCATTGCTCGTTTTCTGTATGCACCCTGACTTGGGATCGAACCCCCAACCTTGGGATACCGCGACAACTCGCAAACCAATGAAGCTAGTCGGCCAGGGCCAGTGAGCTGGTTTTATAACACACACACATATACAAGCGAAAAAAAGCTTACCAGGGTCCCTTCTACACTTCGCAGGTGGGGATGCTGCTCATTTCCCCACCGAATCCTCGAGAGCTGTAGGTTTTTGTTCGCTCCTCAGACCGCCTCTCAGCCCTCTCGCTGCTCTGCCGAGGGTTTTATTACCTAAGCAACTTTGCTTCCCCTCCCCCCGCCCGTCTTGGTACGGCCTGTCCGGTGTTCCATTCCCCCCCCTTCCTTCCAGGTTGGTTCAGCCCCTGTCTACTCCGGGGTGGTGCTTAGCCAGCGCCAGACCGACCCTCGACTTCGGAGGGGCAGTGCAGTGCCTCTGGGCGCTTCTTCCCCGGCTTCTTCGGCTTCTTCAGCTTCCTCGGCCCCCTTACCCTCGACTGGGACCCGAGATCTCAGTGTATGCCCCAGCCCTGACCCCGCTCGAGATATGTCTACCCCGGCTCGGCGGCGCCTCATGCGGGACTTCAAGAGGTAACCGAAAAGGAACGCGGCGGCCGGGGGGCTGGCAGCGGGACGCAGGGCGGGTCCCGAGGCGGGCTGGGGGCTGAGGGCGGCCGGGAGCGACTCAGCTGCGGGATCGCAGGGCCCCTGTCTGTTTCCCTAAAGGTTGCAGGAGGATCCTCCAGCCGGAGTCAGTGGGGCTCCGTCCGAAAACAACATAATGGTTTGGAACGCGGTCATTTTTGGGTGAGTCTGCGTTCCGGCCATTGGCGAGGGATGGGGGATGTGAGGTGGCTCTGCCTGCTCTCTGGGACGGGCCCCTGTGGCGGGCAGAATGAGAAAGGGACAGTGCTGGGGTCCGGCCGGGCCTAGGCGCCTCCCCGGAGCCTGTGCCTCGATTAGCTCAGTTCCCGCTGCCAGGGGAACCGTTTGGGGTTCTTAGGGGGGCGGGGCGGGGAGAGGTGGTGGTGGTTAGGCGCGGCGGCCTGCACTCGGTGTCTGAGCCTGAAACGTCCATTTGTAGTGGCTTTCCGACCCAGGAACCGGTGTTTTACCGGAGGTGGAGTTGGCAGAGCTTGGCAGAGCCTAGAATAGCCATATCCTAAAATGAACCAGGGAGAAGGGAACCCCTTCAACGGGAACTGACTTGTTTTTCTCTGTGTTGCAGGCCTGAAGGGACCCCGTTTGAGGATGGTAAGAGAGTTTCTTTAGACACACCTTTCAGGAGCCTGATCATCTGGGGAAAGGGTTCCTAATCATCCTGGAAGTGCCTCCTACTTAGGAACCTGCTTCTCCCTAACCTCTGCCTCCTAAAGGCTTGAGTAGAATCCAATATGTGGCAGGTTGTTCTGGCTATTGTCTGCTTGATTAGAAGTGCACCTTTTTTCTTGCTTCTTTAAAAAAATCTGGGTAAGGCAATCACTTTTTTAAAGGAGCATCATAGCACTGATGTTAAGGACTTTCCAGGTCTGGGCTGTGATCTGCAAAATTCAGCCCCCATCAAGATACTGAGTTAGTAGTATCCAACCCACCCGCTTGCTGATAGAGAGACCCCAGAGACCATCTGGTGACCATTCTACCACAAGGGCAGGGATTGTGTACAGCAGGTGTTTATATGTTTGTTGGATGTTGAATAGATGCGAGCATCCCTTGCAAACAACTATCTGGTTTCTACAATCTGGCATTACATGTCTGTCAGCTTTACTGCTCTAAAATGGTTTTTAGTGGCCAGTTTGAGTGTAATATGGTTTCTCATTTTTAAATGAGTTTTCAGAGAGTTAGATTTGACTTAAAAAAACAGATATTAATTGCTTTTTAAAGATTTTTAAAAACTTTCTATTTTGAGGTAATTATAGATTCATGTGCAGTTGAAATAAATAATACAGAGAGACTGAATATCCTTCACCCACCTCCTCCTCTGGTAACATCGTCAGTGACTATATTACAGTATCACAACTAGGAAATTGACATTGATACAGCTTTATGTGCACTCAATTGTGTGTGTGGTTGAGTTTTCAAAGTTTAATTCACTTCAAAGATGATTAAAAGCATTTGAACTACTGTTTGACATCTTTAATATTTGAGATATTTTTTTAAAAAGAAAAGGATCTTTCTGTTATTCTTTTCTCAATGACTTATCTTCCTTTGGTCATGTAGCATTTGATACACACACACACATGCACATAACTCAGTTTGAAGATGGGGAAAAAACATTTTTGCAAGCTTCTAAGTACATACTTATGTTACCACGTTGGATTGCTCTTTGTTGCTGCCAGTCCACAAGATGTGAGGTAGGTCAAGAACAACCAATTCTGTCATTTGTCTCAAACACTCATTTCTCTAAAGGCCTGCAGACAGTCACCTGAATACTTTTAGCTTTATGTCTACCTTCATTCCCTGGGTAAACATTACTGCTCTCCAGTGCTGCAGTACAAAGAAATGACAGCAGGAGGGAGGCATCCGAAAGGCACACGACTTCGCTGCAGCGTATCATTTGAACTGATCCATAGCCAGACTTCTGTTCCATGGGATTGGTACTGGTTCTTCCTGCCTAAGCTTTATGTGCAGATTAGCTGCGTGTTTGCTTTAGTTTTAGCAGGCTTTGTTTTCATTGGCTTTTTTTTTTTTCCCTCCTCATTTTAGACTTCTTTATGCTGGGCACAGCTTTATTAAAAGTACATCACTTTACTGGGGGTTGGCTACTTTAATATTTCAAGGGTGCTTCTCTTGTTCTAAGTGGTAGGAATTGAAAAGGTACTCCTGGAATCCATTATCTACCTGGACTTTCCCTCTTGACATTACTGCTTCTATTTTCGATTATGTGTATCTCCACCCTGGCGTTACTGAGAGGAATTACTCAGGCTAAATGACAGTACTGTTTTCCTGATCTATTCTGTTGAGCAGCCTGCTATCCAAGAATGCTTCCTCAGGTCTCTAGAACACCAACTGTGGAAACAAACATATTTTGATCATTTGTTAATACCCCTCATTTTTGGTTAGGGGATTTACTGGAAAAGACTGATTTGGGACAAGTGGCATAATTGATTTTGCTGTTTCCAGTGTATTATATAAATTAGCAGTCCCAAAACTATTTTTGCTCCTTCCTTGCGAACCATTTGTTGTGGAAGTTTCTGGAATAGCTAGGCCCTAGTGAAAGAGATGAAATCTTAACAAAAACAACTCTGATTTAACTTCACACACTGGAGGAAAGAGGAAAATGTTTCCAAGAGCTTACACTACCGAACAAAGCATGGGGGTGTGGTGGGGTGGGCAGTGCTTCCTCATCAAAGTGTTTGGAAATGTGTGCTGAATGCAAAGGTTATGGAACAAAGCATTCTCCATCACATCATCGTCTAAAAATTATTAATAGACCTAGTAAGATACTAGTGTTTGCTTTTCATAATAGATGTATTCTTAAGAATTTGGGTGTAGGATTTTTTTTAATGAATCACTTAAAAATCCATTAAGGGTGTTCTTAAGGTAAATAAATCCTGTGGTAGAATATTTGGGTGCTATCTTCAAAATCAGAATTTTTAGTTATTAAAAAAAAATGTTTTTAAGTACTGTACTTTGCCACCTTCTCAGGGGTCACAATCTGATGGCCAAATGGCAGAAAATGCCTACAGAGGTGTTTTCTTTGGCCAACCCAGTATTTTCAAAAATTTGAATTTGTGAATGTCTTTACCAGAATATACACTATTTAGTTTAACTATATCACTCCCTATTGCCATACACCAGCCATTTCACACATTTATATAACTTTCCTGGTTCCTTACAATGTTTTGGCTTCCTCAGGCACTTGGACAAAATCAGTAGACTGTGTACTATGGTAAGGCTTACATTTTAAGTTATTTTACTTTTTGATTATTGATTTATTTTTAGACAGAGGGGAAGGGAGGGAGAGAGGGAAAGAAACATCAGTGTGTGGTTACCTCTTGCACGCCCCCTACTTGGGACATGGCCCACAACCCAGGCATGTGCCCTGATGGGGAATCAAACCAGTAACCCTGTGGTTCACAGGCTGGTGGTCAATCCACTGAGCCACACCAGCCAGGGCAGTTTTCAGTTATTTGAAAACCTAGCTTTCTAAATATTCACAGGATTAGCTCTAGTCTCAATTGCATAATATTAATCCTAGGATTTTAAATTTAACATTTGTTTTGGATCTCAAAAATTGCATTGAGGGTTATACTAAAGAGGTTCTGATTGTTTAATGTGGCTAGAAATAAGAACTATCCCCTTATAAATATGTAATTGGAGTAACACTTGGGTAAGTCCTAATTTATATTCAAGTAGACATAAGCAAGTTGTTTCACTTCTCAAGATATTAAACTAGCTGCTCTAAAAGATTTGACTCTTCTTTGGCAGCTAGGTAAGCACCTTGCTGAACTTCTGAGCAAGTCATTAGACAGAAAGCTCAAGTTAAGGGGTTTGAGAGCCACCAACATAGATACTAAACTTGCATTTAACTGTTTGATGTAGGTCAGAAATAAAGTCCTATTTAATATTTGAATACATTAATTGTATATTTCTTATTAATAGTGAAATCTGGTTTGAGGTTTTGCATCCTTCAGCTGGGTCTAGAGATGTGAAACTTTGGAATTATTAATATTTATAGAGCATTGGTTTTGTGTCGCTGTGCGTAGTTCCCTTATTTAAACTTTACAACAATGTTATATGGTAGGTACTATTATTAACCCCATTTCACAGATGAGGAACTTAAGGTTCAGTCAAGTCGAGTGGCTTCCCCAAGGTTTCACAACTAGTAAGTAATACAGCAAGGATTTGATCCCAGGTCTGTGTGCCTTCAAAGTTTCACTTATGCCTGCCTTGTGTTGTTTTACTACCTTTACGTACGATATTTAATGCTGGTTTTAATTCAAAGTACCTGAGAGCTCCTTGTACTATGAAGTCTGCCCGATTTTAGAGCAATTCCTTGATGATAAATCTCTTACCTATAATTTAATCAGATTTCAGTATCGAGCCAAATGTGTTTATATTTGAGATACATAAGGAAGCTCAAAGTTCTGCACTCTAACACTGATTTTCACTTTTTATTGCATAACATCAATAGTACTAAAAAGGAAGAATATGCTTTCTTCCTCGAAAGGGGGAAGATTTATGACCAGGTGGTGATAAAGGTGAGGTATGTTCTGAAGGACTAGAGCAGGCGTGTCAAACTCATTTTCCCTGGGGGCCACATCAGCCTCATGGTTGCCTTCAAAGAGCCAAATGTAATTTCAACTCCTGAACAGTTAAGGAGTAGTTACATTTATACAGTCCTAAAATTACATTCAGTTCTTTGAAGGCAACCGCGAGGCTGATGTGGCCTCTGGGGAAAATGAGTCTGACACCCCTGGACTATATATAGCGTGTTCATCTATTCCAAAATATTTTACTTTTTGTCTTAAGGAAATAACAATCATTTAGTTTAGGGTTAGGATTAAAGACTATGTCTCTGTATGTTGCATTTTCAAGTAGTCTCAAACTTTGTGACATTTTCATACCAATAGCAACTTTGTTAGCGAGTTGTTTCCTATCAGCTTGCTGGTAGGAAACAAAACTTTTGGGTGGTTTTATATGTAACCACAGCACTAAAGTGATTGTGGTCTTCTCTTTTCTTACTTAAGGGGTAACAAACCCCTTTATAAATGGAAGCAAGGAGGAAATAAATTGCCTACTCTGAAGGAATCAGTAACAAACTGTACTCTTCTCTGAAGTGTGATCAGTTGTATTAGAATAAGTGATTTATTAAATGTACCATAGAAATACAGAACATGCATCACCTTATACCAGATAGTAACTGATTTAGTAAATTTACTTGAAAAGCTTTCAGTCAGGAAAAAATAGTTGCCCAATTGTTTTTCTTGAATTTATTAAACCAAATTTAAAATAACATTTTGAAGGAAATAATCTCCCCAAATAACATCATCCTGCAATTCCTGAATGAGATCTAGTTGGTCCTTCTAAGTCTATAACCTAGTTTGCTTTAGGGCCTCCTGCTACATATTCAAGAAAAAATTTATTTTAATAGTAGCATAAACATCATTAGAAAGACAATTTTTCTGGTGATGTGAATGTAATCTAATGTGATTTTAAAATTATTTCTGCCATTAATTCCCTCCATTAGTGTGAATAATTGAGTTGATTTTATAGTGAAGTACCTTGTGAGTCATAGTTAAGGGTTTTGAAAGGCACTATGATGTTTTTTCTGGCTTACATTCAATTACATTTTCATTACAGAGTTGCCATTACATGAAAAGGAACCAGTGAACACTTTTATACCTATTTGCTTCTATTTAAAAAATAATAATTTGATTATTGATTTGTGTATCTAGCATTGATTTTTGAAGCTTTGTAGTCCCATTCTCTCTAGTCCATTTAAAAATCTCTGGAGAGTTTAAGATGGCAGCTGATTCAGATACGCCTTTAAAGTGTTCCAGTTTCCTAAAAAAAGGCCAAATTTTGGCTCTGGTTTGTCATTTTAAGGTGTCATCAAAATGTACAGTGGTTAAAAGTCATCCTACAGGTAGTAATTTTGAGTTTAAGATGGCTGTATTTACAGTTGGGGG
Organism: Micronycteris hirsuta; assembly: GCA_004026765.1. Lineage (NCBI taxonomy): Eukaryota > Metazoa > Chordata > Mammalia > Chiroptera > Phyllostomidae > Micronycteris > Micronycteris hirsuta. The sequence goes on along the minus strand of PVJI01004791.1, from coordinate 3,858 downwards.
AGAAAAATGTCAAAACAAAGATCACCTTTGGGTGGTGGTTCTTAAAATATCTGTCCAGTTTTAGAGCAATTCTTGGAGCTGTGTCTCTCACTTGCTCTCCCTGTATCTTTGCATTATTTCCCTTAACATTTGAAAAAAATGTCACATAACATTAAGAGTAAAGTACTACTGAACGCAGTGATAACTATGTTTTCTTAAATCTGTCTTTTCTAACTGCAGGAACATTTAAGCTTATAATAGAGTTCACTGAGGAATATCCAAATAAACCACCTACGGTTAGATTTGTCTCTAAGATGTTTCATCCGAATGGCAAGTATCACCTTTTTTTTAAAAGATTTTATTTATTTATTTTTAGAGAGAGGGGAAGGGAAGGAGAGGGAGAAAAACATCAATGTGTGGTTGCCTCGCACGTGGCCCCCACTGGGGACCTGGCTTGCAGCCCAGGCATGTGCCCTGGCTGAGAATCGAACTGGTGACCCTTTGTTTCGCAGGCCGATGCTCAATCCACTGAGCCACACCGGCCAGGGAGCAAGTATCACTTTTAATACAGTATTTTAAACTACTACACTGTTTATTAGGGAGGTATTCCACACTTCCTATGGATTTGTCTGTGGTACCTGAGTATTTAGGCATCCTGCTGTTTGTTGAAAACTGAACTTGTTCATGGTACTCTATTGCTGTCTAAGCTATAGTCCTAGAACTAAAGCAGGGAAGCTACTTTGCTTTTTCTTGGATGCAGATCAGAATCGCCATGGAACATTTTAAAAACACAGACACTCTAGCCCCACTCTGGACCTACTGAATGTCAGGTTCTGTGGTTGAGGGCCAGCTATGCAATAGTATATTGAAAAAGCACCCCAGTGATTCTAACTTAACATTTTCTTTCTTTCTTTTTTTTTTTCTAGTAGTAAGCCTAGAACAGTTTGTCTTTTATTCAGGTTAATAAAGTATTTTCCAGGGTGTCAGATAGTATCTTCATGCCAACATGACACCTTGTGAAATCTGAGCTACCTTTTGTTATTTCACATAGCAGATACAGTTTACAAATTTGATGGAATGAATTTCTCACAAGTCTGTGGAGGGCTAGGGACTCTGTTAGAAAATGTTTGATTTCCCAGACAATGGGGCACTCTTTTTGGGAGAACGAGCACTAAATATCTTACAGTTTTCTACTGATTACATTTGACATTCTGTCATCCTGATTATTTTACTAGTAATGTGAAAAGTAAGGTAACTGAGAAGTAGCTCAGGAAATCTTGTTAAACTTCAAAAGTTAAGTATTCTTGACAATGTTTGTCTTGACTATGCTGTTAAGTTATGCGGTTTCATTATGTTTAACATACATACATCTCTGCTCTTAGTCTATGCAGATGGTAGTATATGTCTGGACATACTTCAGAACCGCTGGAGTCCAACTTACGATGTGTCTTCCATTTTAACATCCATACAGGTGAATTTCCCTTCATGTCACTAACTATGGCCTTTTATATGTTTATATTAGCAGTTGAATTATTTTTTAAAGTCATCACTTAAGGGAAAAGGTAGGTCATTAAGACCTAAGCCACCAGAAAATATATGTATTTGCCTAGCTACTAATAGACTAATTCTAGATTAGTATGTTAGCTGTTACTTAGGACAATTCAATTGAGTATCTTAAAAAGATATATATGTATATATAGATATAGATAGATATAGATATATAAAAAATACATATTTTGTGTTGAGGAACTGACCTTTTACAAATTGTCTTTATAGTCTCTACTGGATGAACCCAATCCCAATAGTCCAGCAAACAGCCAGGCCGCACAACTGTACCAGGAGAACAAGCGAGAGTATGAAAAGCGCGTTTCTGCGATAGTAGAACAGAGCTGGCGTGACTGTTGACTTGAGTGCAACAAAAGAAGAGGCTGGGCATAAGAAAAATATACGCTGATGTGTTTGTCACCTTCTTACTCTTCAGTGTCATTACATTTACTTCATTAAAAGCAAAATATAGTTATCGTGCTGTTTCCATCTTCCCTCGCCAAACTTTTCCTACCCTATCTTCTCCTTGAACATCAAAAAACACCCTTTATGAGATCAAATATACTGTACCTGGGTTACGTGCAAACATGACTAATGCTTAATCCCTTTTCTGTTGTTATCTCATCTCCAGCTTTAGGGCAGTATTTTGTTCCCGTACTTTACACTAAGCTTAAATGAATTGCTATACAAGTGGTGCCTCTTCAGAGCTTGATGACCAGGATGTTATGTTTAACAAAATGATTGCTGAAGTGTTTCATTCTAGTGGAAACACTTGTGTTGGATTTAGGAGTGAATGTTTGGAATATGACCTACAGAAAACAGGGAAATAAATCCATATAAACGTCCATTTTGAAAGAGAAAGTTAAAAATGCTGTTTCTAAAATCTAACCAATATGAACTACCAGGTGGTTTTTACTGGTAGGAAGGAGAATGTTGAAGGGCTCAGCAAAAGGAATACAGCAATTGTAGTAACTGATGCATCCTCTCCTTGCAAGGTATTCACTGGGCACACCCATGCTGAGTTTCAGACCACAGTCGGCCTTCTGTATTCGCAGGTTCCACACCCAGATTCAACCAACCACAGATCGAAGATATTTGGGGGCAAAAATGTGTTGTTGCTGATGTGTGCTAGGTAGTTAAGCCTCTGATGGATGTGTCTGGACTGATGGATAGCTAGGAACGACTGTACTGGAAATCTGGGTTTCTGCTTTTTAAAGAGGTGTGGGAACAGAGGGATGGAAATAATCATTAGCTTTTAAGGTAGGGAAGGTTGGTGATCCTTTAATCTTTTCAAAGGAGCAGTGCTACCTTAGATGAACAAATTTATAATCTCCCCTCATTTTTCAGAGTTTTAATTAACCCAATGAAAGCATATCTGTGGCAAACTATTTTGCACTCAAATCCTCGGTTAATGCTGCATGCTTTAGTTTCTTCTTCCCTCTCAGTGTTATAAGAACCTTAAGGTCAACGTTTGCAACCTTTCTTTGGATATTTATACTTTTAAATAGACAGTATCTCTAAGTAGCAGTGTGGGACAAGGCTTGTAAATGTTTCGTCTAAATGTTCCATTGTCACCTTTTGTGCATTTATCACTCTGCTCAATCTAACTTTGCACAAGTAACCCATGTAAAAAATGTACATTTTTTCAAAACGTGTAAATAAAAATAATCTTAAAATTTTGTAGTCAAGGTATAATTATATTTTAGCTCAGCATGAGCTTTTAGTATTATTGGAGTCACATATCCACTCATTCCCCCGCCCTTGAAATAAACATCACTGTAAAAGCAAAAATATAGATTCTAGGAGAGGGAAAAGAATAGATACTGTTGAAGAGGACCTTTTTTTATTTTCAGTCATAAGTGTTAATGCTTTTAAAAAATATTTTAAAAGAATTTAAAATTTAAATAAAGCAAAGCTACTTCAGCATATATTATGATCGATCAAAGGAATGAAACTATGGTAGGGGGGGAATAAACAAACCTGGGTATTTTCCAGCACCCTCAGAAACCAACACCTAATTGTTGATCCTGATATCTACCTCTTTCTTTTCTTTCAAATATTTTATTTATTTATTTTCAGAGAGAGGAGAAGGGAGGGAGAAAGAGCAATGTATGGTTGCCTCTCACATGGCCCTCACTGGGGACCTGGCCCGCAACCCAGGCATGTGCCCCGACTGGGAATCGAACCGGGACCCTCTGGTTCCCAGCCCACGCTCAATCCACTGAGCTACACCAGCCGGGCCTGACATCTACCTCTTTTAAAAATCCCTAGCTTAATGGATGGAACTAGAGAGCATTATGCTAAGTGAAGTAAGCCAGGCGGTGAGGGACAAAT
>PVJI01004790.1:0-104221 GCA_004026765.1 Micronycteris hirsuta | reverse complement strand
GGAGGTAGACAACAGACAAGGGGAGGTTAGAACAGTATAGGAAGTACAGGAGCAGAAGGACTTATGTGTAGGACCTATGGACAAAACTAAAGGGAGGGGAAAGGGGGGTAAGGGGGAGGGGGGAGTGAAGGGGGGAAATGGGGCAACTGTAACAGCATAATCAATAAAATATAGTTAAAAAAATAAAATAAAATAAAATGTATAATTTTTTAAATAAAAAAAGGATAAAAGATTACATCCAGATATTTATCATCAAAGTTAAATGTCCCTTAAATTAAAAGATAATTTAAAATTTTTTAAATATATTGAGTTCACCTTAGATGTGTTAAGACTAGGATTTCTCACCCTTGGCACTATTGAGATTTGGAGCTGGATAACTCTCTATGGTGGAGGGCCATCCCGTGAATTGTAGGAAACTTAGTATCACCCCTGACCTGTACCCACTAGATGCCAGTAACACACCCTCCCCCAACTATAACAAACAAAATTGTCTCCAGACATTGTCAAATGTCCCTGGGGTGGGGTGAAGTGAGGGGCAAAATCACTCCCAGCTGAGAACTAGTTTAAAAAGAAGAAAAGTGGTTTCTGTATAGTTGAACATAAGTGAATTTAAAAGTCTAGGGGGCTTCTGGTCAAGATGATGACATAGGCAGACATGGCTTGCCTCATCACACAACCACATCAAAATTAAAACTAAAATACAGAATAACTATCACTCAGGAACATCAGAAATCGACCTGAATGGAGGTCCGACATCTACAAAATCAAGTTGAATGGAGTTCTGACAACTACAGAATTGAAGAAACCATATCCATCCAGATTGGAAGGAGGGGCGTGGATACAGAATGGGTGTGCAAATCCCCACACCCATGTGGATGAAAATTCAGGAGGGATATCTCTGGAGGGAGGAGTCCCAGACTCACACCAGGCCTTCCAGCCCAGGGTGCCAGTGCAGGAAGATAAGTCCCCATGACTTCTGGCTGTGGAAACCACTGGCAATTGAGTTGGTGGAGGAGGCTGCTGGAGCACTAAGCAGTTCCTCTTGGGGAACCCACACATGAACTCACCTACTCAGACTCACTCCCTCTGAGCTCCAGCACTGGGGTGGCAGCTTGAAAGGCACCAGTGGTATACATGGAGAGACTGAAGTGTCTGGTATCAGGGTGAGTGAAGGCCATTGTTTCTTTGCTGAGCCCTTCCCCAAGAAGAGCCAGTAGACTGGTGCCATATGTGAGACTCCATCAACCTGGCTAACACTGTTTGACCCACCTTGAAGATCCACAGAGGTTCTACCCCACCCAACTTATGAGCCCACTCTAGCTGCTTTTTCACAAAAATGGCTTGTCTTGACTCCTAAATCCTATCAAACAAGCAACAGCTGGCTTCAGTGAGCCCTAACAGCAGCCAGATTAGTCACAGCTTGGCTTCACCTGGGAATCTCCAAGCCCAGCACAAGTAGCAGCCATCTCAGATTGCTTCACAGCTCAGAGAGGGTGCCCTGAGTGAAATGCAGGGGAGGGGGACTGACCTTGGCCAGCACCACACCAGAAACCCCAGGGCCAGCACACCCAGTGTACAGCTATAGATCACATCAGAACACCACCACCCTGCCCCTGCATAGCTGATCCTACATGGAGGGTGGAGGTTGGTGGTCAGTGGTCACAGCCAGTACTTGCAGCTGACTAGCCTAGGTAAATCCCTTCCATTGATGTGTCAACAGCAACCAAGGCTCAACTACAAGAGCAGGTGTACTCAGCCCACACAAAGGGTGCACCTCAAGTACCCAGGTTGGGTGATAGGAGAGGTTGTGCTACTGGACCTTACAGGACACCTGCTACATTAGGCCACACTACCAAGACATGAAGTCAAAGCAGCTCTACCCAATACATAGAAATAAACACAGGGAGGCTGCAAAAATGAGGAGACAAAGCAACATGGCCCAAATGAAAGAACAGATCAAAACTCCAGGTAAAGAACTAAATGAAATGGCGATAAGCAATCTCTCTGATGCAGAGTTCAAAACACTGGTTATAAGGATGCTCAAAGAACTTAGTGAGGACCTCAGCAGCATAAAGATGACCCAGTCAGAAACAAAGGATACACTAATTGAAATAAAGAACAATGTACAGGGAAATAACAGTGGAATGGATGAAGCTGAGAATCAGATCAATGATTTGGAACATAAGGAACCAAAAAACAATCAATCAGAACAACAAGAAGAAAAAAGAATTCAAAAAAATGAGGATAGTATGAACAGCCTCTGGGACAACTTCGAGAGGTCCAACAATTGCCTCAGTGGTGCCTGAAGGAGAAGAGAAAGAGCAGAAAATTGGAAATCTATATGAAAAAATAGTGAAAGAAAACTTCCTTAATTTGATGAAGGAAATAGACATGAAAGTCCAGGAAGTGCAGAGAGACCCAAACAATATGGATGCAAAGAGGCCCACTCCAAGACACATCATTATTAAAAGGACAAAGGTTAAAGATAAGGAGAGACTCTTAAAAGCAAGAGAAAAGATATTAGTTACAGAAGGTTGCCAGACGGGAGTGGAGAGGGAGAGAAAGGGTGAAGAGGTGAGGAGATTAAGAAGCACAAATAGGTAGTTACAGAATATCCATGGGGATGTAAAGTACAGCATAGGAAAAAGTGTAGCAGAAGAACTTACACGCATGACCCATGGCCATGAACAATAGTGGGGGGATTGCCTGAGGGAGTAGGGGGTGCTGGGTGGAGGGGGACGAACAGGGAAAAATCAGGACAACTGTAATAGCATAATCAAAAAATATAATTTAAAAAAATTGAGCATAAATTTAAAGAAACATAATTGACTATACCAGAACATTTATGTAGTGTTACATTCACTCTTTATAGAGCATTTAGATAAAGCTCTCAGATATACGTAATAATTGGTCTAGTTTTAGTTAAAGAGAAGAACTCTAATTTGGACTGACATTATCTGGTGTTCATGATTATTTTTATAAGTACCCAAAATGGAAGGAAATTCCGGATGACATAGACATTGAAGTCAGGTTTGAACCTCAGCCCAGCTACTTGGTAGCTGTGTGACCTTGAGAAAATCACATCAACTCTCAGAGCCTCAGCTTCCTCATCTAAAATGGAAATAATGGTGCCTATCAGAATCCGTAGTATGAGTGACTTCAACAAGACCATGTGTGGAAAGTGCTTCACTTAGTAAGTTCTCAGTAAATGTTATCATGCCCTCCATCCCATTCCCTTTCTACTCCCTCCTTGGACTGTGAAATAGATTTTTGACTCTCAACTTGGTAGCAGTGCACTTATACTCAATGAATAGTCTACCAATGGAATAACTTAACTCTGCTGACAGCTACAGCATGGCAGCCTAGCAACTCTCAGTGGCTGCTCCATCCAATGTGTTGACCAATTTGCTGAATGTTGTAAGCCTATTGGAAGGTACATTGTTCGTTTACATTGTAATTGGCACTTGCTGCACATGCATTCATCTAACCATCACAATAACCCAGTGATTAAGGTACAACTGCTATTCCCATTTTACAAATTAGGAAACCAGGGATCAAGGAAGTTGAATAATTTACTCAAGACCATAAGGATAGCAAAAACGGTGCCTGGCACACAAAAGGCACTCAAAATACTGGTGAAGCAAGGCAGAGAATTATATACAGGCATTTCAACTCCAGAGTCCATGCTCATAATCATTTTGCTATACTGCCCCCTGCTCAGTAAGAAACCCCCCAAGGGATATGTTATATTGTCATCTTTTGAGTGCCTGGGTGTTATTCTTATTAAAGTAGCTATTTCTTTACAGCCACAGAAGTCTTCCCTCAAGGTGGCCCTTGCCCTGTCTTCATCAATGATGACTGAGTATCTATAGTCATCTCTTCAATGACAAATCCTTTATTGTTATCCAGGATGTATTGATAACAGCCCGGGTGTTTCCTGAGTTTTATTGTCTCTCCTCCTTCCTTTTCACTGCACGATCTAATTGTTTCCCAAAACCAGCTCACCTTTCTAAAAAGCACTATCAGAGACACTGTCAATCAACAGGAGACACAACAGATTTTGAAAGATGGTAGAAAATACTTCCAGGATTCAAGGTAGGGTATACGATCAAGGGATGAATCATTCCAAGTCAAAGGGGAAAACACACCTGTGTGGTCTCCCCATTTCCTCTCCTTCAGAATTCCTCTCTCTATTTCTAAGCTGGCCAATTAACATCTGCATATTACCAGGTAAATAAAACTTTGATGGAAGCAGAGCTACCCAATTAAGGGCTCCAGGTGAAAAGAAGGCGATAAAATGCTTCATTTCAGCAGGAGTGTCTTTATGGAAATGCCAGAATTTGTTCACTAGTTGAATGCAAATGAGATGTGTAGGCACCGTAATTACATCACCTGGCCACTTTGCTTCAGTGCAGAAGCTGATGGGTCTTTGGTCTGTGGACACTTTGAGGAAGGGATCTCCTTTAGTTCCAAAACCAAGAGGGTGTGACACCAGCCGAGTAAGCTTAGCTTAGCCTCAGAGCCTGCAAATCGTTCATTATAAACCCCAAACTGTCACATCGCTCCCCTAATGAGGGCGTACATCTTTGGCAGCCTTAGGACAGTAGTAACTTATTTCATGACACATCCTGGGAGTTTTATGTGCCTGCTCCATAAAAAAAAAAAAAAAGCGCTGTTTCCATAGCAATGCGGGGTCTTTCGGGCAGCCCCGTTGTGACAGTGAGTGTCCCTGTGTTCTTCTGGGAACTGTTCTTTTTCTTTTCTGGAAGCTCTTAAATTGTCCCCCAAGCACTCCCCTCTTGCTCCATTTCAGAGAGGACCAAATGGCATGTTCCCAGGTTTGCCATGCTGATGGTTAAGCTTAGTAATTCTCGAAAGTGTTCAGAGCATCTGTTACAGACCCTGGCAAGCCTAAGATGAGGCTCATCTTTCCTGTTAGATTAGAAAAGACAAAGCCTTACAAGGAATAATACCTTACAATGACTGGTAATATCTGATCATGTCAATCTAGGGTCAATCTAGGGTCAATCTGTGGTGGAAATGGGCTGAGTTGGAAGAGCCCAGCTCTACTGCCACCAACTCTGAGCAAATAGTAAAGGCTTCAGAGCCTTGTTTTTGTCATCATACTGACACTGGTTTTGATAGGACCTATTGAAGTAGACCTCACTGGGTTGTTGAAATGATTAGAAGGGATAATAAATGTAAAGAATAGTACCTGGTACTTTATAAGAAGTCCATACACCTTGATTACACCTAGTATTATCCCATCACCTTGACATATCTGATAAGGCCATCTTCCCTCCAGCCATCACTGATTACCATTAACTTTCCAACCTTTATCAATGGGTTTGCATTTCAATATAGATAAATGAAGACCCAGGTATGAGCACATGCAAGGTGGATCTGGAAGATGAGTACATGCAAGGTGACCAGAGAGGCTTTTTGCTTTATTCACACCACTCCATGAATCTATATGCTCCAGCAGCCCCAGCCCAATCCTGGGCCACTGCAGAAGAAAGGGGGAACCTTGTTATATCTTACATGGTGGCCCAAGCAGGAATATTTCAGTCATTTTCTAGAGTGAACAATGCATCTAGATGTGAAACTCCCACAGAGCCCCCACTCAGACTGGAACTAGAGCACCAAACTCAAGGACAAGAGAGCTTTATTAAGTCCCCTTTAGACTGTGGGGTGAGAGCTATTTAATTCTCCTCTGCCCTTGTTTGCTGATCTGTAAAAAGGGATGTCTATTTTCTGCCTTGAACTCATATTTACTACCTACCCTTTTTCTACCTAGTTCAGACTCTTATCATCTTACCTGGAGCATTTTGACTCCAGGCAAGGAGCGAGTAGTGTAATCTTTTAGAACCTCCCCCAAGATGTGAATACCTCACTATGGAGACTTTTCAACAATAAGACACTTAATTTTCAAATGGCACTCATTTCTCTTAACTCAATCTACCCTTATAATAATTCTGTTTTACAGATTAGAAAACTTATGTAAAGAGATTAAACATTTTGCAGCTAATTCTTTGTCCAGGCAGTACTTGAACTTGGGTTCCTTTAACTATAAAGGCTTGCCTATTCTGCCACATGGCTTTGGAGGAAGAAACTTCTGGCAAGGACTAGGCAGAAGACAAGGACTTATTGAGATTTTATGGTGATCAAGAGCATAGGTATTAAAGTCGGATAAATTTAGATTTTAGATTCAGCCCTTCTCGCCATAGGACATTGGTAAGGCAACTTAACTCTCAGAACAGTAACTTCTCCCTTGTAAAGTGGCAACAGTGATAGCCACTCCGTGGGATTGATGGACTGATTAAGTGGTTTATTATGTGATTGTGTTGAATCTACTACTTAGCCCAATGGAGGTAATCACTAAATATTCGTTTCTCCCCTTTTCACATTTTTCTGACTGCCGCTCTGAATTCTAAAAGAATAAATTCTGAACTAGTTCAATAATAAAGATCAGCCCCATGGCATGCCAGAAAACCATTCCCAGCCCTGAGGTATTTTGTTGCAGATGATCTGCATGGCCTCTTCCTACCCAGAGCAAAGACAGAGTTGACACGCTGTTATTCATTTCACCTTTCACTAAAGCCTTTGAATCTGCCTGCCTTTGCACTGGTCATGGCTAAGAACCACACATTGCCTTTCAAGGAGGGCTGACTCCAAAAAAGTCTCAAATGTCATGGGGCCACAGCTGGTGAGATGCCTCTTACCTGGGCAGGGAGCAATGATTCATATCTGATCTGTTGGAGGTCACCAAACAGCTCAAAGCTAAACTGAAAGATTAAGAATTGATTCAGGTGTAATAATATCCCAGAGCAGACATTCAGGTATCCAGTACAGGCTTGCACTTGGTGCTCATGAGGCACCATGCAGGCAGCCTCCGTTTGCTCTGTGGGAGTGGACATTCTTGAGCTGTCCTGGGATGCACACACCACCTGGGGCTGAATTTTTTATCCTGGGCTCATTGTGTGATGAAGTGGTATATTTTGAGGTAGAGGAAGCTCTGAAGGGGCTTGCAGTATATTTATTTATTCAAGGCTGTAGTGAGAATCATATGCCTCATGTGGTACTAGACTCACCATCCAGTGCAGAATTCTGAACCTGAAGTCTATGGAATTAAGGGTGGTCAGTAACTCCCACCCCGCAAACTCTCTCTCCCCTTCACTGGCTCTGCCATCCTTTTACCTTGGTTCTGATCCTGGTTTGGCCTCAATTTCTTAATTTATAAAATGAGGTTAATGGTAATTTCTGCCTCAGGACTGGAATAAATATTTTTCCAAAGATACACAAGTGACCAAAAGCCCATGAAGAGATGTTCCATGTTCCAAGAGATTATCAAGAAAATGCAAATCAAAACTGCAGTGAGATACCACATTACATTCACTAAATGGCTATAACAAAACAAAACAAAATCCCCAGAAAATAACGAGCATTGGTAAGAATGTCTTAATAAGAACTAAGAAGTCTTATATGTTGCTGGAGGAAATGTAAAATGATGTGGCTACTGTCAGAAATGGTGTGGTGGTTCTGCAAAAAGTTAAATACGGAATTACCATTTGACCCAGCAATTTTCCTAGAGAAATGAAAATGTATGTCCACAAAGAAACTGGTAAATCAATGTTGATAGAAGCATTGTTTATAATAGCCCAAAGGTGGAAACAACCCAAATGTCCATCAACAAATGAATGGATAAACAAATTTTGTCTATACATAAGTGAAATGTTGTTCAGACATAAAAGGAAATGATATACTGTTACATGCCACAACTTGGATAAACCTTGAAAACATGATGCTAAATAAAAGAAGTCAGACATGAAAGGTCACGTATTATATGATTCCTGTTATATGAAATGTCCAGAATAGTCAAATCCATAGAGACAAAAGCAGATTACTAGCTGTCAGGGGATGGGGAAATGGGAGTGATTACTGAGAGTACAGAGTATTCATCTGGGGTGATGAAAAAGTTTTGAAACCAGAGAGGGGTGGTGGCTGCACAATAATGTGAATGCATTCGATGTCGCTGAATTGTACACTTTAATATGGTGAACTGCATGTTATGTGCTATGTCACTTAAAAATAGCAATACTTACCTCTAAAGGTTTTTGTAAAAATTAAATGAACTAACACATGCATCTGGATAAACATAAATTATTTTTCTCAATAAATATTATTTTGTATGATTATTAAGGTAATATTTACTTTTACTAAAGAATAGATTCCAAATGTCTTAGATTTTCAAAGAGGTCCTTGAGCCCTGAACTCTGATATAAGCAAATGAAACATTGGCCTTAGGAGTATGGATTGGTGCAGCTCCCCGGAGAACAGTTCAATAACACTTGGCCAATCAGAATGGAAATATATGTGCCCCATTTCCTGACAATTGCATTTCTGGGTATGTATCTTGATGAGATTCTCAACAGGACTTGTATAAGGCTATGCACAGTGATACATGCACTCTAGCATTGTGAAGTGGGGGTTGGAGGTAGTGTGGGTGTGGTCCCTGATGTGGGAGACAGGAAAGAGGGAGGATGCACATTGTGGAAATCCATGGGGAAATATTGGGAGAGTTTTGGCTGGGAGCAACAAGATCAGATTTGCATGTTAGAACACTCTGGTGCATTGTTTAGGATGGATGGGTAAGAGAGGAGAAAGGGGTCCCATTGAGAAAACAGTAGTGAGATTACACTACTTTAAGACCTAAAAGGATACATATAGCATGGTAAAATTGTAGAAACCAGGACAGCTCCTTAAGTATATCATCAAAAGTGCTTTAGCTTACATCTCATGGATAACCTCACATGACACATGGGTAGACTGCCATGTGATAAAGTTGGCAAGGGCCTAATCATTGAAGAAAAGAGATTCTTATTTTGTCTCAAAGAAGAAAGCAATTGATGTCTCGGCATTCCAACTACCAGGACTCATTACCAATGGAAAGGGTAGTCTAATTTCCATCTGATTTGTTTATTTTGAAAGTTGTTTAATCCTTCTGGCTCCTGGGCCAAGACAAAACTCTTTGAGATCAATAAGGGCTAAGAGAACCTATTCAATGGAGAGCATATCTGCCCGCAATATCTAGTTCACATTGAAGGCAAGATGGAGAGATGTCAACATAACTTTATTTTTCTGATGAGAAATCATGACCCAATCTTCATTTTCTCTTAGAGTTATAAACCCTTTTATTTCCTCTGTACCAGTTTCCTTTGAATTTTGATGTTTGAGTCAATTAGTCAATCATCAAACCAATCCATCTCTAGGGAGTGGCATTGTGTACCCACAGCAGTAATGATTGTATTAACAGCAGTGGTGGTAAAAGGAACTGAGTTGTAGTGGAAACATAAGCTCAGTTGAGTGCTTACTATGTGTCAGATACTATTGTAATTCACTAACATTTTAACCCATTTAATTATTACAACAATACTATGATATAGATGCTATTAATTCTCCATTTTGCATATAATGAACTTAAGGTGTTAGGTGATTTTCCCAAGGTCACAAAGCTACTAAGTGGTAAAATCTGGATTTAAACCCAGGCAATCTAACTCCAGAGCCCTTGATCTTGGGCATTAGTTTATTGAGTGCTTACTATGTGTCTGCTTCTCTCTTGTCTATACTCACTGGGTAATCACAGGGATATCCAGAACTTACAGAGCAGCACTCTTACCCGTTGCTCCAACTCCATGCCAACACACAGGTCCTTGGGACAATGAGCTCTGCCGCTCATAAATTCCAAGTCCCTTTCAGGTAACAGTGTAGACAGTCAAAATGAGGAGTGCAGCAAGGATTTGTGGACACTGGATTAATGGGCACTAACTGGGACTGAACCTCAAGCAAAATCATAGGATGCTCAGTAGCATCTATATCAGTATAGATTCATGGATACTTATTTTATCTTTTGGGTCATAATCCAACATTATTAATTTTTAATTAATTTTTTCCAACATATGACTAGAAGCTCTATCAGCTTGGCTGTTGGTTCCCTTAGATATGCCCTCATTCTTTCATTTTCTTCTTTTTTAGCACTTCCTTATTTTCTGGTGCTACAAGATGCTCCAGGTTCAATTTCTATTATCTCTACCCTAGCCCTAGATTCAAGCATTTCTCTGAGAAACTTGATCCCCTTAGTTAAAGAACACTATTTAGAAACCAAGACCTGGGCATTATTTATATTTTAATGAGTCTATTTCTAATAACATTTCCTTCTATATTTCCCTCTTCCAATAAAATTACTGCTTAAAACACTATCCAACATCAGTTCTGGTACTATATTTATATAAATGCAAAAATTGTCTTAGTCAACTCTCAACAAATCCTAAGAGGTAGATTCTAGTATTTATCACCATTTTATCAATGGGAAAAGCAAGGCCAAGTGGGATTCATTAATTTTTCCACTCTCACACAGCTGGTAAGAGGTGGAGTTGATTTTGAACCCAGGTCTAAGTCTAGACCAGTTACTCATGCCCATGCACTGTTCCTCGGGATACAAGATGAGAAGATTTAGAGTCAGACCATCCTGAAATCAATCTTTGGTTCTACCATTTCCTAACCATGTGACCTCTCTGGCTTTCCTCATCTGGAAAATGGTATTAATAAAACCTACTTTTCCAAGTTTCTAACAGCATTCCAATATACATATCGCACACCTAAAACTGAGTACTTAGCTTATATGAGGACCTGTGCTTCTTATTAGGCCCTACAAGTTTAGTGGCTAATAGAATAGACTCTGAGGTCAATATTTAAGGTTCAGATGCTCGGTTCACCACATCTAACTACTTAGAGTTACTATGTCTCGGTTTTCTCTTCTAAAAATGGAACTAGTCTTAGTGATTGCTGGGGGACTGGGATGGATGAGATAGAAGAGAGTATTGGGGCAATAAATGATAGACAGAGACTTGACTTGGGGTGGTAAACACACAATACAGTGTACAGATGATGTGTTTTGAAATTGTGCACCTGAAATCTATATAATTTTGTTAACCAGTGTCACCCCAATAAATTCAATAAAAAGGAAATAAATAAATGGCTGGAAAAAAAAGGAGCTGTTCTATAAATGGGATGATAGGATGCATCCAAAGCAATATCATCTGTAAAGCATTTACCACAGTGTCTGATGCATAGGAAGAGCTCAAACATTGATTGTTATCAATATTATTATTTGAAGACCAATACTTAGAAGAGTGCCTGGCTTGATATGTTTGAATGAATGCAATTGAATGAACACTAGGCTCAGCAAGGGTAGCCCATAGAGCACTCTTTTCCACCTAAGGATTAATATATGCATTTGCCCATCTCTCTGGATGCCTCCCTGCTGTTATATTCACCCGACTGTTTAGTTTCCCACAGTTCCTCATTTCTCTGGGAAGGCATCTCTGTGTAGTGCCCCCATGAAGAGGACGCAATTGTGATGGATGGTTCTGTTGGAACTGCAGGGCATTGACAAACGCCACCTTCATATATCACAGGGCCATCGGTACTGACACTCTGATAATGTATTATGTGAGTACATCATCAGAACGCTGTCACTCTGGTGACGAATTCATCAACAGATGAGGCTGTCGTAAAAGAGAAGGAGAAAAGTGTGTAGGAGGAAGGGAAAGCCTCTGCTTGATGAAGAGGAGGTCCTAACGGTGAGATAGAAATTGTTCCAACCATCTAGCTGATAAATGCTAAGAGTGGCATAAATGTGAATGGCAACGGACTGCAGTGGATAGATTATTATCCTGGAGCCTTGGGGCATGACTCCTACTAAACCTCTGTGACCTTTTTTCCTCATCTACAGAGTATGCTAACCTGATCTGTAGTATCTCAAAGAATGTCCCATAGGATGCTCATTCTATAAGATGTCCCATGGAAATTCTGAGGTTAGCACATTTACAAAGGTTCACTTACTCTGAAACCTCAAAAGACAGAAACATGTCAATGTTAAGGGCGGCTCCTCAATAGGACACAGCATGAGTCCCCTTTCTCAAAAGTATTTGGTCATGAAAAACTTATTTTTGTTTAATACATATAAACCCCTTATTCTATGGTAACCCTGGATTCAGTGGTCTCCAAGATCCCTTTTAGTTCCAGAAATGTAGTAGCATGAGCAGAGGTTTTGGAATTTGACAGACTTGAAATTCAAAATCTGGAACCTTTAGATATGAATTTGATAAGCTTGAGAAAACTGTTTCACCTTTCTATACCATTGTATATACATCTGCAGCAGCAGGGTTCTTATGAGGACAATATGAACATCACCTACAACCCTGCCTGAATGTAACTTCTATTCACTAATTGATAGCTATTATTGATTAAAAAAAAAAAGAGCCAACACTTATTGAGTACTGCTAAAAGGTGAAGCACTATACTAAAAGGCTTTACATCAATGATTCTATTTAATCCACAAACTTACCACATGATAGAGGCATTACTAAAATCATTTTCAATATGCACACAGGAAACTGAGGCTTAAAGAAGTTAAATGACTTGCACAAGAACAAGTATATGGAATACCAAATTCAAACACCAGGTGCCAGACTTCTAAGTCTATAAGCTAAACCACTATGTTATTATGGTGCCCCCACCTCTCCAATGTAACCCAAAAGAATCTACTAAGGTTTGACCTCATTGTTAACAGTATTCAAGTCCACACTGAGTACTAACTATTGAATTAAAAAGCTCCCCTGGCCATGCCTCATCTTTTTAAAGGTGCAAAGACTTAAAAACCCTGTCTTTCTGGAAGTTTTAATCTGCAAACATGAGGAATTTATACATCACCATGCTATGATGGTATTATTACAATATCTTAAAATATCATCTTCAGCAAATTCTCCATAGATTTTATGCCTGGCATTAGATTCTGATAGCAATGAAGGAAGAGCACATTAGAGTACATGGGAGAAACATTTTACAGTGTTCAGACTCCTCATCTTCCTTAGGACTTAGATAACCAACCAGTTTGATCCTCCATGGAACAAGGTATGGTTTGCCCCACTGCAATGATAGCCAGACAATAAATGAACTAGAGCAGCTCTCTTTTAAAGGACAGGAGTGGCAGAAGACTGTAAGACCTACAGGAAGATATCACACTCGGAGTTCAAATACCTAGCTTATTGACTCACTAATCAGCCTTGTGACTAGAGGCAAAACATTTTTATTTCTCAGGGCATCTGTCTCTTAATCTTTAAAAAGGAAATATCTAAGCTGAATTGTCCCTGAGGTTTCCTCCAATTCTGCATTCTGTGTTTCTCTGAACATTCAGCTGTGCATTCACCTCATTTGCAAAGTTCCAGACTAAAACAAAAAATACCAAAACACTAGTGGAATAAAGTATCACATCAAGTATCAGCCACTGGCATACACAAAGTAAAAACACTAACACCATGGATTTGGATATTCACCCTGTAATGGTGAGATTTAATTTCAGCAGAGAGCTTCCATATCACATAATGGTATATCATTGCACTATGTTTTACTTCCCTTAGCAAATAAAGTATACAGGAAAAAAATTGAAAAGAACATACATTGTTTTATTGTCTTGTGAAATTGCTGGGTTTCAAGCCAATAGAATGCCTTAATGATCAAGTTCTCAAGGGTGATACAAAGTGCAGAGCATCTCTGTTTGTGAAGCTAAATTTAATAAACAGAGTAATCCCCTGGCAGACCCTGGGATTTTTCTAATATCCTGATGGTGTCAAGGGAAAGGGGCTGGATATGTGAAAAATAGCATAAGACCTTACAGCTAAGACTTACTAGAGACAATTGCTCTTTAATTGAGGCATCTGCTTTTTGCATGTTGTGGTGCTGAAATGGAAATCACTTTAATCGTGTGCCATGTCCCCAAGCCTCAGGAAGTGGTGCTGTCCGCAAGCTGTGGTGCTGAATCAGAGGTCTAAATCTAGTATTGCCCAATCCAGGCTTAGGATACAAAGACCACCATCCTATCTTGGCTATAAAAACATCCTCATCCTATACCCCTGAAAGGTATTTTGAATGCACACTGACAAATTTTCTGCTAAGACATCATATTACAGCAGTAGCAGCAGCATCTTTCATTGTATTTTATACAAAATATACAATCTTTGTTGTATGTTAGTTCTGTAATAATGCCTGTACAGAAAACACTGTCTGTCCTAGGTTAAGTTCCCCAGAATCAGAGCCTGATTTGGGGGATTCTCCTTTATGTGATTTCTTAACTGAGTACTCTCAGAAGTAGTTGAGGAGGAAAGGTAAGATAAGGCATGGGGGAAAAAACCTAGACACCTAGAAAAGGGTGAAGAGACCAGATTCAGTGGGATCCAATGGGGAGCTCTGAAGAACAACTGTAACACAGAGTTGGTTCTCCTTCAGACGAGGGAAAGGCACTTTAGTATCCCACTGGCAGTCAGTCGTTGGCTGTAAACTTCCCAGAGGAAAGAATACCTCCCAGTTGAGATAGCTTCTATTTAAGGCTCAGGAAGATTTTGCAAAAGAGGGAACCAACCAACACTCATGGGATCTGAGAGATGGGTACTCCACCATGGTAAAGAGAACCTGAACATGATCCCAACAGCATCTGCCACACTGTTAGTGCTTTACCCAGATTCTCAGATTCCTTTACTACTCCCCTTCAAGAGGTATAAGTGGTCTGTTGATTTGCACATTGATGACAGCTACAATAAACAGACAACAGGCAGAATGCTATGCAATGCATGAGGTTAGGTCATAAAATTATTCCCTGTTCCAATTTCTGCTGCAAACAAGTCACCTCTAAAACTTAGTGGTTTACAAGAACAATCATTTGTTTTGTTCATAATTCTACAAGTTTAGCATGGCACAGTAAGGGAGGCTCATCTTGGTTTTATGCAACATCTAGTGGCTGGCTCAACTGGAAGATCAGCTTCTAAAAAGATTCACTCACATGGTTGGCAAACTTATGCTGCCTTTCAGCAGAAGCTCAGCCAAGGCCAAGGGATGGAGTTTTTCATTCCTCCCTCCATGGATCTCCATGTGACCTGAGTCTTTTAAAGTATTGTAACTGGGTTCTAAGGATAAGTGTTCCAAGGGAGAGAGTTGTAGAACCTAGCCTGATACATCACATAGCATCCTTTATGTTGTTGCCAATTCATCATGGCTGTCACCAGTGCCTCAAGTCAACAGACTATCTATACCTCTTGAAGGGGAGCAGTAAAGTCCTTGAAGAACTTAGGCAATGGGAAATATTGCTGTGGCCACTTTTACAAAATATGATTTGGGGATAGGCATTCCTTCACTAATATTGGTGTGCTATTTTCAATGGTTCATACTTGTGACTCTCTTTAGAAAACACGAGAGACTCAAAAGTGCCCAGCAGTACAGTACCCCTAGCGCAGCCCTAGCCAATGACAGATTGGGCAGGAGAACCAATGGTCCTTGTTGCAAGCAGAGACAAATTCCAAGATGCAATTTACATTCCAGAGCATCCCTGCAGGATTAGGGCAAGGTTGGGACTTCACTGAAATCATACCCTTATTTGGTTCCTCCCCCTGCCCTACCCTGCTATCTGCACTCCTCTACTCATCTCCACAGGGAGCATTTCCTTAATCATTTGCACATGAATCCTCGTCTCCAAATCCACTTCTGGGGAACCTCACCTAAGACAACCTCTCTCTTAGGAAGTCATAATACTTATTCACTATGTCACATATCTAATATTTAGACAAGTATCACTTTGTAACCTCCTTTATATTGTTTCACCAACTTTGATATCATCATTTATCTTTATGCTTGATTTCCCAAGCACTGGGTTGTGCTGTATGTTATTTATCTCCATTTCTTCCAATTTCTGAAAAATAACAATGTGAGAAGAGAATGAATACTGTTGAACACTTACTGTGGTGCCAGCCACCGTTAACCTCTTTGCAGTCATTATCCCACCTAATTCTGAAAACAACCCTTATGAAGAAGACATTATTTTATCATCCTCATTTTATAAATGAAGACTATGATCTTCAGAGACAGGTAAATTATGCTGCACAGCTCCAGTAGGAGCCACAAACAGAATATTCTATGTGAAATAATGCCCAGGAATTTGGGGTGAATGGTGCCACCTAGAGTTGTGTGATAAATTAGTATTTCTCGGAGGGACAAAGAAAGCCCCCTAAGATTACACAGCTAAGTAGCAGAGTGTGGACTGACTCTCCGCTTGTCTTCAAAATCCCTGCCCTCTATACTAAGCCAAGATGTCTCTGGCAGTTAGGATTTGTGGATTATTCTTCATCTCTTTCTTTTACCCCAACTAGGATTTTTAAGGGTATGAGATGATGAAAACTTTTTTAATAATAGTAAAATAAGTTTTTGATCACATGACAAGAGCCTGCTCTTTTCTGTGGTCAAAGTTTATGGTGGAGAAGTGGTGTGGGGGATGTCTTCACAAGGTCCAATGATCTAAGGAGTGGGAAGTCACCAGGAAATGGATCGGGCTCTGGTGGACCGAAGAAAATACAAATTGCCTGACAAGTAAAGCCACTATTGTTGGGGGGTAGGGGGTTCTGATTTTCTAGATGGCTGCCTCACTCTCTGCTTTCTTTGCAATGAGTGCCTCCACAATCGTGATAGGGGACTACATGCTCTAGCATGATGCCTCATCTCAAGTGTCAGCCTCCAAATCTGAAAAATTGAAGTTTCAGTTCCAGAAATTGCTGTTTTCAGAAGTGACATGGTTGGAGTATTGTGCTCTTGATGGAGAAAAGAACTCCAAATGAATCTCCCCAAGTAACTGACAGACTTTCCAAATTATTAAGAGCCATAGTGTTATGGCCAGACAGACATGGATTCGATTCCCCCATTCCAACCACCTACCAGCTGTGTCGCTTAAACTTTGGAAGCCTCAGTTTCCTCATCGATAAGACAGGGATTCATTTGATTGCTGTAAAAATAGATGGAAGGACATATACTAATTGATTAGGTATTTGGAACATATTGAGCTATTGTTATTGTTGTTGTTATTGCTAATTAGCATTATTATTAGCCATAAGACCATTCTAGATTTACAATCATCAGCTACACTTTTACTTAAATTGAAAGTCCAAATTAATTTTATTATTGGCTACAATTTTTCCTATAACCTCTTATCTTACAATACTCTCCCCAATAAACACACACTACACATACATATATGCCACCTTGCAGCCATCATTAATTCATATTGTCCAAGCCAGTTTTTAGAGTCCACAATATTTTCCAGGTAGGTATTACAACAGCCATTAGTGGCAACGTTTAAGTTAAAATTGCAAGGAAGCCATCACCTGAAAGACAGCACATAATTATTTTTTTAATTGACTGTAATGCTTTGTATCTCTGTGACTTGTTCCCTTATCACATTCCTTTGTCAGTCATTGGATAATCACATGACCCTCTCAACCATTCTACATGGTAGGTATAATTACTAGGCAAAATGACTTGCCCAAGGTCACATAGCTGGCCACTAAGTGGAAGAGCTCAGGCTCAGACCCACTTGCATTTCCCTCCAAATCTGGTGCCCTTTCCACTTTATCTTTTTGCCTCCAGGCACTGTTGGAGCACTTAACAGCAGCCACTTCTCCCATAGCTGGTTGATTCTAGGGCAGATAAGTAATAACCCAGCAGGTCCCACCAGACATGGCTGAGTTTAAGAGGCAGCAGCAGAAAGAGTTTGAAGGAGTGAGGCAAGTCCTCTCCCTCTACCGCTCCAGGAGCCTGACACACATCCCTGTGCTCACAGATGTCATCATTAATGTCCTTTCCCCCAGAAGATTCAGGCAGGGGATCTGGATAAATCCATCATGGCCCTGAACATAATGTTGATAAATGATCTCATTAACCTGACAGCCTGTACCATGTCAATAGCAGCCCTGATCCTTTGTGTGAGGCCTGGCTCAGCATTCTTACTCTCTCTCTCCCAGCCCCCCACTGCCTACCCTCAGCACCCCCACAACCCCACAACACACCAGGCTATGGTGCCCCATATAATTACTGCTCCCTATGCACAAGCTTGGGAGCAGGTTAAAATCAACTTCAGTTATAGAGATAAAGGCACTGAGAATTAGAGGAATTATGATTTTTCCAACTTCCAAGAAACTTCAACTCACTTCTGGCTGACCCCAAAGCCCTGCTCTTATCTCAGCACTGTACTAACTTTCCTAGACTTTTTAACTGTTTGCAAAGCCTTTTTAATCCATTATCTCATTCAGTTGCCTTACCAGCCCCATGGGGTAGACTTTCTCACAGCAAGAGTTTACAAGAAACTTGATAAACTGGTTAAAAATATGTATGTAAGAATAAAATTAAGAACATAGCTAAGGAAATTTTGGAGGCTTAAAAAGGAGAAAGGAGAGGAGAGAGAGGGTGACCCATCCATTATGATATCTTACAAAACCATGGTAATAGAAACAATATGGTATGCTTGCTAAATAACAAATAGGCTGATGGAACAGAACATACAGCATCAAACAGAGACTTTAAGTGAAGAAGAGAGACAAAGAAAGAAGGGGAAATTTGACATGTAATAATATTAGAATCACAAATCTATGAAGAAAAATAATGAATTATTTTATAAATATGTAGAATATTTGGCAATTGTAACATGTATAATAAATTTATTTACAAATAAGATTGAATCTGTCCTACATACTACAAAGTCTGTCCAGAAAGTATCCATCCACATAACATGGAAAAATAGATATATTTATTGAAGAAGATACAAGAAATATTGTACAAAGGACAATAACACCTCAGTTCCCTTCAAAGTAGGCACCTTGGGACCTTACACAGTTCTCCCACATCTCTTCCACTGTTCAAAACACTCTGAAAAATACTTCCTTGGAATCATCATCAGCTGCCCTATCATATTTTCCTAAATCTCATGCCTGAAATCTCTTCCCTTTCAAAGGTGATTTTAGTTTTGGGAAAAGCCAGAAGTCAAAGGGCACCAAGTCTGGGCTATAGGGGTACTAAGTCACCTCAGTGATTTGATGTTTGGCCAAAAAACTGCACCAGACATGATGCTTGAGCGGGAGCACCGTTGGGATGAAGTTGCAAATTACCAGATGCCCATATCTGCAGCTGCTTTCATTGTATTGCATCTCTCAACCAACAAAGAACATTTAGGTAGTACTCTTCATTAATTGTTTGGCCTGGAGGAGCCTACTCCTCATGATGGACAACACTTTCCTGATCAAAAAAACACAGATAACATGGTCTTGATCTTTCTGCTTCTTTGCCGTGCCTTTTTCCAGCATGGAGAACCCGATGACTTCCATTGGAACAATTGGGTCTTCCTTTCCAGATCACAGCCATAGACCCACGATTCACCTCCGGTTATGACCTTCTTGAGGAAATCTGGTTCATTGGTAGCATTCTGAATCAAGTCATTAGCAACTTCAGCACAATGTTTCTTCTGCTCTGGTAGCAGAAGCCACAGAACAAATTTTGCCATGACATGTTTCATGCCAAGACCCTGCACCAAAATCTCAGACACAGTAGCTTTTGGAATCCCCAGGCCATTTTCTAGTTCTCACACTGTCAGTCATCCATCTTTGTTGATTGCAGCTCATACACATTAAACATACTCAGGTGTTCTGCTTGTTGTAGGCCTTCCATCCAAGAAAACATGGATCACTCTCAACAGATTCTCAACCACCTTTGAAGCATTTGTGCCACACTTTTATTTGTGCTGCACTCATCGCATTCTTCCCAAAAGCCTTCTGAATCATCCAGATGGTTTCTGCAGAGGAATGTTCAAGCTTAACACAAATTTGATGCAGATTCATTGCTCTACTGGCTCAGTCATTTTGAATGCGACAACCACACAGTACACATGTTCATTCAAGGGTGTCTATTGCCCCCATTGACTGGCACAGTGAAGTCATTATTGTTTATGCATGTGTATTCCAGTCCCTTCTCCTTGGTTGCCAGATTATAGACGTCATGTAAACCGTTCTCATTATATTAATGGCTGGACTTTTTCTGGACAGGCCTTGTATATACAAAAACAAGCTCTAAATACATTAAAGCTATTAATTTTATTTTAAACAAGAGAAAAATTTAAATAGCTTTGTGACCTCAAGGTATAAAGTGATTTCTTAGATGAGATTTTGCAAGAAGAAACTTTAGGGAGGAGATAAATGATTTAGTTTACTTTATGACAAATTTAAGAAGTGTGTTCAATGATGGATATCATTGACAGCTGGCAGACTGGAAGATGATATTTTCAATATCACAGAAAGAGAAAACAAATTGGCTAGAAGGATATGATAGGAGGCTCCAACCTACACTATTTAGAGAAATAAAAGTGAAAGCAACAATGGAATGCCATTTTATGCCCTCCAGATGGATTAAAAAAAATCTATCCAGGGAGGATAGATTTCTCTATATAGAGAAAATTCAACTCTCTCTGCATAACCAATGACAATATAAAGTCTTACAGTTCTCCAAATGGGCAGTATTAGAGAAATTGCATAGGCTTTAATATTTATGATCCAGCAAACCATTTCTGGAATATATATCCTGGAGAAATTCTCATGAAGCTCCACAAGGAAACATGTAAGAGAAAAATCATCCAGCCTTGCATGTGGTAGCAAAGTGGTGGGGGGGAAACCTAGGTGCCCATGACTAAGGTAATAGACAAATGTGACATGAGAGATTGTGCAATACCATGAAGCATTCAGAAGTGTGGAGCAGATTTACTTATGGCACAAACATGAATCTCAAATCACAACAAAATTTTATGTAAAATTTCAAATACATTCACCCAAAGCAATGTCTAATGATGCACACATACCTAAATGAATCTATTGACAGTAGAGTGGACTGTCATTTAATAACACAGTACAGAGTGCTATGAATTGGGGGAAGGAAATGAGGGTAGGGATGGTGAAAAAGAAGAATAACAAAATAAAAATTTTTAAATAAACTAAAATAGGAGTCATGCACAACCTAATTATATCAGTATATTGTAACTAAGAAGCATTATCAAATTCATTAGGAGCACATGAAGTACAAAAATGAGGTGAAGAAAAGGAGGAAGTGTGGGATGGCTGGGGAGACATAAAAACGAGAAATATTAGGTCTTCACCCCCATAAAAAATAAAAGAAAGTAAAAATTAGAGGCATAGTACTGAAATAAAGTAGGAAGAACTGAGGCAGAGAAGAACTACTTTCAAGGCAGTTTTAGAAGTGTCAGAGAGAAGCATACCAGAGGCTTGGAGCCTATCACTCAAGGTGTACACAATAGGAAAGAGTACAGTGACTTAGGACCAAGATCTGTTGGTCTCTGGCTAGAATCATCTTTTGAAAAGCCACTGACAGAACCCATGTATTAGGATGTAGAGTAAGAAAGCCTCTGGCACCGTGGAAGTTCCTCCTTCAGTTAAATCAGGTCCATCTACACCTTGAGGCTAAGTCATCCAAAGTTTTCTCTATAAGATGGACTCAGAACTTAAATGACTTTGGTTCACCTCCCTACTCAACCACTTCCTATTTGTGTAATCTTGGACACATTCTTAGGCTTCCTGAGCCATGTTTCTCAACTGCAGAACAGAGATAATCATGGTTCCTAGGTATGATGATTAAATGAGATAGTACACATAAACACAGTGCTTGACATGTAGAAAATGTTTGCCCAATAAAGGTGGGGGGAGCTGTAATTACAATGGTTATTTTTGTTATTATAATCATAGTCTGGTTGTTCAATGCTCTTGGAACCCCTGCAATGGTGAGGAAGGAGGAGTACTGGGTCCAAACTCCAGCTTTTCCATTAATTTTCAGGAAGGTCTTGACAAGTCCCCCTTAAACTCATGGGCCTCAGTTTCCTCATCAGCCAGTAGAGTGGTTCATTCTCTTTCACAGGGTTGGTGGGCAGCACCCAGCTTCCCAGGGAAATGGGAGACCTCAGAGTCCTGGGCCTGCTGGTCAGAAGGCAGACCATGGAGCAGTCATCTTTTCAGGACAAAGACCTTTATATCGATACTTCCACTACTCGGTCAGGTGAAAAAATGCCATTTACATATGATGACCATTCCACACTTAAAACAACACAACAGCAAGTAGGCACTGTTATTTATTGCTGTTGCTGCTATTGTTGTTATTGTTATTTACAGTCTAAAAACTAAGGAACAAAAGAGTTGATTGGGAACTTGCTCAAAGTCACAGCTGGTCAGTTTACAAGCTGATATTTCAAACCTGGTCTTCTGGACTTTTGAAGCTCTGCTTTGTCTACTGAACTATGTTCCTGGTGAACAACATGGAGGGGCTGGAAGCTGGGTGTAAAATCAGGAGAATAGAGACAGATGTGTGAGGCCAGGATTAAAAGGCTTGTGATGCAGTTGCCCTAACTGCCTGACCCCAAGTCTATCATTTAATGTCTCTGAGAGGCGCTTCCTTTAGTGTCCCCCCACTGAGAGTAAAATGAGATCAATAAGAGAACTGGGTCTGACCCAGCTGGTGATATGCAGAGCTGTTCTGTGTCATTTTTGAAGAGGCAGAATGGCAGAATAGTGACAAGGTCTGTAACACATCAAACTGCCCAGAAACCCATCATGGGTGAAAGGGGATGGGTGAAGGCTCAGTGATGAGAGAAGGGGTTATAGGTAGGAAGGATGACCCCATAAGTCTAGCACCGAAGTCAACACTGCGTGTGTCTGCCCCTTGACCCCTTGTGCCTTGCCCATCAGTCCCTTCAGCTCAAATGTTATTAGCACTTATGGCTCCAAATAACCCACTTTCCTGTATACCACCTGTCTGACCATGGAAAGGTGTTTTTCCCTTATCTTCTCATCTTAGCCTCAGTACTATCATCTTTGCAATAGGAATATTAACCATGTCTGCCTCACAGCATGGCTTGGAGGACTCTTGGGCAATGGTTCAGCACAATTCCTAGAACATAATCAGCACTCAAAAAAAAGGAAGTAGTTCTTATTATCACTGATGAAGAAAAGCAAGTCGTTTTTATCACAAAAGATCCCTCAGAGGCTCAGGTTGCCTTGCTATGGGCGTGATCAGAATGCCCCCTGTCCCAGAAGAAGAAAAGCTTTCCACAACATTGGTGAGCCTCTTGTCAAAAAAAAATTATTCGTGTCACATGTTAATGTTAGCATGAGTGTCTACAGTTATATGGAGGGGGTTATAGACTTCTTTGAAATAGCTGGCATCTCAGCCTCCCTGTCCTATCCTTGGCCAACCAACCCCAAAACAACCAAAGATTCAGAGGGACCTGCCCGAATTCACAATTATAAGTTTCACACCTCACCTAGGTGCTATTGAAGGACTGAGGCTGAAGCTTTAAGTAGCTATCCTGGAGGACACTGGAACAAGGAAAACCTGTTATCAGTCCCTAGGTGTGGAAAAACATTTGTGGCTTAAAAGAAGGCTTTGTTCAACCACCAATTACTCCTGCTTTTGAAAATGCTTTTGCTTGCATTTGATTAGGACTTAAAAGTGCAGCTTAATACTTTCTGTCTTGCCTGGAACTGTGATTTCCTTCTTCCTCCCAAGTGGGTCTCTGTCAATCCAAGCATCCTCCCTCTCCTTGAATTTTCTCACCTTTCAGGGGATTTTGCCTGGGATTGCAAGCAAATAAGCCTGCCCTCTACAGGGTGGTTCTTGTAAATGAGAACCCTCTTCCTTCGGTCTTCCAGAAAGTTGGGTTCAGAGAGCATCAACCACCAGCTAGAAGCAAAAATGAATATTATTACCTATTGCAGAGGTTTCAGACATTTTCTGGGTCATAAATTCCTTGGAGAATCTGATGAAAGTCATTGACCTTATCCGAGATATTGACATAGATATGAGAATGCATGTAAGACTTGCACATAATTTCTAGGATTTATGTCTGTGCTTGGGCTCCCTAAAAGAAGAATGTGGGGAGTAGGTCCTTGTGTAAGTGATTTCTTGATAGAGAACTCATGGGACAAACTGGAAAGAATATAAAGGAAACAAGATGAGGCAGGGAAAGAACCTCAGGAAAAAAAAATGGGTTCAGGTGAAGTCTAAGCTCGCCCTGATCCCACCAGGGGCTCCAAGTGTGTTTATGACCAGAGAATGGCCCCACCATGAAGCAAAGAGGCCAAGCTTCTGAATCCCCTGTCACTGGCTAAGGGCTGCCCCAAGAGAATATCTTTTTCTTCCAGTCATTTTTAGGTAAGGCAGCAATCATCAGCCAAAGGCAATTCTCTACAGACGGATGAATCCAGTGGTATACTGGAACCAGCTCACTAGCTCACAGAAGCCAATGATTATATGCATCTCATTCTAGTGCTGCCTTTGATAGTTTGAAGTCAGCATGGTGGGAGTATTTACACCACAGAAATCAGCCAAAGCTACAATTCAGGAATTTTTTCTCCCCTTTGAAAACTGGTTGTTACCAGTTAGCACACAGTTACCAATATAGTACAGGCTGCATCCTTTAACTGCTAGCATGCAGCGCACACAGCAGCTGGCAGGGGCGGGTGAACACACTGTGCCAGGAAAGCAGATATGAATGGGTCACCGACATGCCATCATATCATGAACTCCCTTGAAATCAGTCAGTGGACACCAACTTAAAAGTTTCTCCTGCATGGAAATGGAATCTGAGATCCTTGCACTGGCATTTAAGGCCTTTTGCAATCTAGCCTCAGTTTACTTCACTTCTGATGCAAGTCTCCTAACTGACTTCCCTACATTCAGGTGCTTCTTTTCCAACGTTTCCTAAACAATAATGCCAGAGTCATCTCTCTAAAACACACATCTAACTCTATCGTTTCCTTATTTAAAAACTTTGCATTATTCCAGCTGCTCAAAGGCTATAACTATTGGCATAGTGTCAATGTCATTCAAAACCCAACCTTGATAAGCTTTTGAGGCATAGCTCCTTTTTCTCATTCTACTCCACACATCTTTGCTCCAGATATACCTTTTGACTGGTTGCATCCTCATATGTCTTTAATGCTTCCTTGCCTCTACTCATGTCTGCAATATCTCTTCTCCATCCCTTTCCCAATGCCCAATGGCATCTGTATCATGTAACTTCCTAGACCACCAAGGGCAAATGCAATGGCCTCCTCCTCCATATTCCCAGAGAACTTGATGCTTAGCCTCCTCCACCATGTTCATCTGTAACTAGTGCACAGACTGTTTTGTATTCATTTCTGTACTTACAAAACCTAGCCCAGGGCCTAGCACAGAGGTTATTCTCAAAATGGTGATTTTAGATGCAAAGCATTGTGACTCTCCCTGCTTCTTTGAACTGTAGGCTCCTAACCATGAAACAAAAACTCAGGACATTATCCTGGGATGTATAGTATTACAGGATCCTTGAAATATGAGGGGCAATGTGGTAGAGAATGTCAGGAAAATTCTGGGTTTTTCTTCCCAAATCCTCTGTACTCATGGCAAAGAGTTTCCCAAAGCCACTCGATCAGCAACAACACAACTAATCCAATATAGCAAAACAACTTTCCTTTGAAGAGGAAGAATGGCATTTATTTTCCTCAGAGAATAAAACTGTGTAAAGTAGACACAGTTTATAGGAACTCTCCCCGTGACTGCCCCAGGGTATTGTGAAGTTATATTAAATAATGGAGGTGATGAGTTTTAATGACCCACCCAGCTTGTGTGTTTCCTCACTTATGCTGGGTTTCTGTCCTTATGAATATAACGTGTTATTTACATTGGGCTCTTTATAGGTTCTAGGTTATGGCCAAAATCCAAGTAATGTGGTTTGAGGTCATTTCAATTACATGTAAGAAGAAATGCTTTGATATTTATCAGTTTTCTTTAGAGGAGTGCTTTTACCAGTACAGCTCAATGGCTGTTGCCTTCTGGAAAAATTATATATTCTGGGGAATGTGCTGCAACAGAAGACTGGGAAATCCTGGACCCTTGCCCTCCCTGCCTCCCTGCACTGGGCAGCTGACCAGAATGGACCACATCAGTAAGATTCTTGGCTTCCGTTTGGGTCAACCAGTGGGGCTCCCTCGCAATCTCTCTCCACTGAAAATCCCATTGGACTGGTCTGTCCTTTGACCAAAGTCACTGCTCCCCTTAAAACAGTCTCCTTTACATGACACTTTCCAGAGTTTCAGTAACTGCTCTTTTCCCTTGCTCTCCAGGCTTAGGAGTAGGAACAATTCTACTATATTCCTCACCCCGGGCCACAATACCAATCTCCCTAAACCTCGCTCTCACATGTGGTCCCTTCACTAACTCTCCTGGGATGCTTCTAATTTGAATGTGTCATCTGTTCTGTCTTTGGACCTTGACTGAGACCATGTGATTGCAAATGCCAGGTGAGGCTTTGAATCCTGGTGGTACCACTACTATACAATTTAAGACAAGGCATCTCATACCTTGTATCTCAGTGTTCTCACCCGTAAAACAGCAAAAAAATAATACTATCATGGACTATCTGAACATCAGACAAATCACCATGTGAAAAGTACCCAGAGAAGTTTTGGTCCTACAGGATGAACTCAAGCAATACACATTCTCCCCCTCGCATCCCATTTTCCCTGCACCAACGTTTACCTCATCTTGGAACAATGGGAGGCTTTGAATGATTTAAATGCTCTTGTCTGTTTCAAGAGTGAGAAACAAGTAACAAAACCAAGTGGTAAATTTACCTGGGCCACAGACAGCCGCCTTTTTGTGCTTGTCAATAAAATGTTTAAAATAGGACTTGATTTGATTGCACTTTAAAGAAGGTTATTAACTTGCTTAGATCTACCAGAGGAATAGAGGTGTGTGTTGTTTCCCATTACTCACCACATTTTTAATCAGCATCCAGGGCTCAGCAAGCTGCCATGGTGCAGACTGAAATGGTTCAGGGAGCTGTCTGGGTGACCAGGGGAGACAAGAGCTCCTTGGTGAAGACGTTAATCAATGAGAGAATCCAGCTCTTCTGCAGATGGTTTACTTGTCTTAATTGTTGCCAGCTCCTAATCCTCCTTGCACTCCATTATTTCAGACTTCAACCTGCAAACAGAGGTGAAGAACCCAGAATGTCAGCCCGTGCCAGTATAGCAATGGGCATGAAGAAATACCCACTGCCCTTAAAACTAGCAAAAATGCATGGAGGTCTACCACTTAGGCACCTATTCCTGTTATTTGTATTTCCCAGAATATTGTTTAAAGTGAAAATGTCACGATCTTCTTCCCCAAAAGTTCGTAAAAGCTTTGAGTGGGGAGAAAGAACCAGGATCAGATCTTTTCAGCGCAATAGGAGAGACCAATCAGACAGAGCCAGATACCTTTGCAAAGTTGGTCCAAAAGACCAGGATTCCGCTGAGTCCCCTCAAACACATTTGTCCCCCAGACCTATCCTCTTCATCCTGAAGAAAGGCCAGCAGTGCCACCAGTTCTTTAGAGATATTTTCATGGAGATGTCCTCTGCCCTCAGAGAATTCCAAGTTTAAGACATATTCTGATTAAATAAGAGAATAATGTCACTTCATTCATTCATTTATTCATTCGATTAAGTGACACTGCCCACCTCTGTGGATGACCACCCTGGCATTCATGGAATCCATGGTGGAGAGACTAACAGAGCAGGGATAGTTCCTGCTCTGTTGAAAAAACTGTTTCAACAAGAGAGTGTGTAGTGAAATATTTCAAGCCACATCACAAAGACAACTTTTCACACACATGTTCATACAGCTCTTCCCCCAGCCACTCACCTTGCAGCGTCTCTTCCAGCCCTTTCTCCATTCAGCTCCCTCCCCAACACCTGAACATACCACAAGCAAAAATGTTATAGAGAAAAAAGCCCAAAAATATTCCTAAACATTTCAGGAGCCTCATGTGGTGAATGTCATGACAGTAAGTAACTTATTTAACCTTTTTAAATATCACCCTCCTCACCTGCACAATGATGTCACTATGACCCACTTCATAGGTTTGCTTTGAGTATTCATGAGATATACACAGATGGTTTCTCAAGCAGCCTGGGACAGAGCAAGCAGGCAATAAATGCAAGTCCTTTGTCACTTCTAGTTCGTCTTTGTCACTATTGTCATCATCATTGCCATCATCAGTCCTATTTTTGTGGCTTCCTCATAATTTATAACCTACAGAACAACTCATCAATATGAAAAAACTCAACCAATGCTCCAACATACTTGACCAATGTGCCAGAGATATCAAATTGCCTGAATCCTGATACTATTTGACTCTTTTTAATTACCATACCAAGACAAGGCTAAGAAATGCTATCAGAGAACATGAACACAGCATCTCACTGGGCAGCAGCAAATCAATGACCATCATGAACACTGAAGAAGAACAAAGGAAGAAGATAAACCAGGGCAGGTGTAAGCATCCACCTTAGGGCATGGGAACATTCATCTCTCTCCCTATATCTCAGACCATCTGCTCTCACCCTTAGCTGGCTCTTCTAACAGAGGAGGAATGGCTAATCTTACTGTCATGAGCCCTGCACCTCCACTGAGCCAAGTTTGCTGCTGGATGCAGTTATTGTGCCTTAAAGGTCTGCATCCTCGAGTGGGTCTCCCTCTGGTTTTCCACCCCATATTGTCAGCACATCTACACAGGACATAGTAAGCAGGAGACCTCAGTGAACCCTCCTCCAGGCTTAATCCACATTCCCCATCTAGCATTTTACCACCATACACTGGGGAGTATTGTGTGCTTACCCAGCTATTTAGAAAGCAGTACTTTGTTTTCCATTTAGCAGTTGCTTTTTGCATATACTATACTTTCCTTACTCAGGAATCCTTGGGAGAGAAAGACTGTTGGGGCAGAATTGGAGCATATCTTTGTTTGGGTTCCCCCAGAAGCAGACCCCTGAGTCAATAATCTGAGTAAAAGTTGTTTTTCTACAAGTTCATGGAACACTGGAAGGAAAGTGGGAAAATAACACAGGGGAAGGGAGGCAGCCAATAAAAGGTACATTAACAAGCTAGTTTCCACAGTGGATGGTGGAAGTTTAATCCCACAGGAAAACTTCAGGAAAAGGTGTAAACTGCATGACTCAGTATTGGGAAGCTGGGTTATATATACACCCACTCCCATCAGACATTGGGTGAGGGATGCTCCTTGGGCACAGGGAAGGGGTTGGGGCAGGGTTAATTCCTTAGCACAACCAGCCTGCCTTGCATGGAAACAGAATGATTTTCCAGAAAATACCAACAGGTAGAGATACAGATAATGGCAGCTTGAAGTCATTCAGAGAACACTGAAATAGGAAGATATAGAAGATACAGGCAGCATCTGCTATAGAGCATTTCCAGGTTTCTGGCCATAATACCACCTTTGAACCATCAGAACACTAGGAATCAGAACATCTATGGAGCTAAATCCCAAGAATATCTCATCCAATTTCCGTTTGAGTATTCCCTTCTTAAAGCTTCCCCAGCACTGTGCTAGGCACAATTCAAGGGACTGTGGGCATTATAGCAACACAATTCATCGAGGTGGCTTGGCAGGGTGGTCAAAGAGCATGAACTCAAGAACCAGAGTACCCACATTCAAATCTCAACTCTGCTACTTACCGTGCATAAGTTAGTTATGTTCCTCTGTTTCCTCATTTGTAAAACAAAAGCAATCACAATACCTACTTCCAAAGGTTGGTGTATTGTGTGGGTTAATATCAGTAAGGTGTTTAACATGGAGGAAACATTATATAAGTGCTTAATAAAAATGAATGCATTGCAAGAGAAGCCCAGTAAGTTGGGACCATTGTGAACCATTTATTGGTCTGGATGAAACATCCATTACTTAATATAATCCTTGTGACAATCCTTTGAGCTAAGGAAGATGCTTGTGATTTTTCTTTTTTTTAAAGACTTTATGTATTGATTTTTAGAGAGATGGGAACAGAGGGAGAAAGAGAGGGAGAGAAACAGCAATGTGTGGTTGCTTCTCACGTGCTCCCCACTGGAGACCTGGCACACACCCAGGCATGTGCCCCAACTAGGAATCGAACTTTGGTTCACAGGCAAGCACTGAATCCATTGAGCCACACCAGCCAGGGCTGATGCTTGTGATTTTTCATACATGGAGATTAATCTCAAAATCCATATACTCTGCTTTACTGAAGCAACTGGATCCCCAGTATATCAAACATAGCATTTAAGCAAACAATCAGTTTTATAGGTGACTGATCAAATAGAACTGCCCTCATCATTCCTGCCCCATGTAGCTTTAGCAATAATTACTTAGCCAACCAGAACAATTGTGTAAAGGTGTTTCCTGGGATGATGAATTGGTGTGATAATAACTTCCAAAAGAGTCATTCTGAAGCACATTAAGGAATTGGGTCCTTCTCAAGGAACTGGCCCAGGGCAAATCCACTCTGGGGTCTCTAAGGATGATATAAAAAAAGTGGAAAAAGCTCTGAGAATAGGACTACCACAAAGGAATGACAGAGGCTGCACCTTGAAAATGTTTTCAAAGACACAGGCTTATGGTTTGAATTTTCATCACATCTACTAAGATTCAACTTTCCCTGGAATCTAGATGTTGAATATGAGCACATTGTTTTTCCATCCAGTCCCTGGCATCCTTTCTTACCATCCTTCCTTCCTCTGATATAGTACTGATCATTTGCAAATGAGCTCTTTCTGTCCTCTGGGTGTTTTGCCTTCATTGGAATTAAACTTGCTTTTTTCGATTTCCTGCTGACAGACGAGCCAAGCCTGGCATCCACTCTGTTTATCCTGCACCGTTAGGTATGCTTGGCTTTTCACTCCCAGAGCCAAAGCACCAAAGTGTCACTGATTGGACCTAAGCTTAATTAGTCCAGACCTCTATCAACACTTCCTCCCATATGCTTAGTGCTCAAGTACCTGGAGGCCCTTCGTCTCCTCCAGCAACTCTCATGGAAGATAAATTACTTTCCTTTCTACTTCCCCTGCAAGGTACTTATTTTGGATCAGAGAGGTTTTGTGAGGTAGTGAAAAGAGTCCAGGATATGCATTCAGATAAACCTAGAGTTAAACCTTGTAATATAGTAACTCTGATCTTGGTCAAGTTGCTTAACTTCTCTGAACTTCCAATTCCTCATCAACAAAGTGGGAAGAGAATACTAACTAGGACTCATAAAGCTCTTTGATGAAGGTTAAATTACAATGTACCTGGTATTAAAGCCTGAAATGCAGTAGAAACTCACAAAGGAATTCTGATGTGTCTAATATATGCTCCTGCCTTAGTCCAGGCATGGGGCTAGGCTGAGATTACAGTCCCTACCATCAAAGACTCTATCTCCTAGAGGCTTCCCTAAGAGTAGCTGTTGGAAACTGTTTACATATCACCATGTATCCCAGAGCCAATGGTGAGAAACTAATTTTAAAGATGGCCCTCAAACCTCCCAGTTAGTTTCTCAGCTGATCTTGGAGCATTCTGAAGGGCTTCCTCTCTTGGGTTCCATATTTCCTAAGGTGCATTGACTCATTTCTATTGCAAAGAGAGGCTAATTGGAGCAAACCACTTTCTTACTCTCTAACTCAGATATCCTAAGTCAGATCTACTTTAAAGTTGGTGCAACAACCTTGGGTATTCATATTTGAACATATCTTCTCCCCTCACTGACCCACCAATTGTCAACTCAGCCTGGGGAGCAGGGTTTCTGACAACCATGTTAATACTAGACATCACACCCGCCCCTGCCTAAGGCAATTGGCAATGTATATCTCAGCCAGTCTAAGGAAACTGGATTTTCTCTTGGGGATTTGGAATTGGGACTTCAACTAAGATAGGAAAACTCTGGAGGTCATCCTTTGTCTATAAAATGGTCAAAGAAGCAAAAAATCAAAATAATTTTGCAAAAAACAATCCCCCCCCCCCCCGGCAGAGGGAGAAAAACTGATCAGGTAGTTATACAAAGAAAATCATAACTGGGAGACCAGAAAAGTTTGCTGACTTTCCAATCCCTGGTTCCTGACTCTTGCTCAGATGTGGCAACTCGGGCCTCCATGAGAGGTTCTTATGCCTTTCAGGAACAGCTCCCCCTACCTTTCATTTTCCTATTTCAGTACCAGTAGGAGTTTAGCATGACTAAGATGACTCTTCAAGAGCCCTGAATCCTAAGAATAAGTCATACATTCAACTAGGAGATCTTTCAGTCACATCACTGTGTTGGCCCTCCACAGTCACCTATTCATTCAACAGCACTCATCTGATGCCTTCTGTGGGCCTGGCCTGGAATTAGGCTCAAAGAATGCAGAGATGAATAACACCCCTTATCAAGCCAGAAGCCACCTGCATGTGGGACTTGGGATAAAAGCAGGTTTAAGTGTCTCAAATCACGAGGCAGCATGCAAAGTAGAAAACAATTCCAGTCTCTTCAGCTAGGATAGCTGCACACAGTTCCTAATTCCACAGACTCCTAACTTTTGCAAGTTACTTTTTCCTTCTAAACCTCAGCTTCCTCATCTTTAAAACAGAAAGAATGAATTGCAAGGTTTCAATGAGAGAACTCATGCTTAGAACAGTGTCTGACAGTAAGCATTTAAGTAATGTTAGATTAAAAAAAAAAAAACACCTTTAAGCTCTTTGGTCCTATCTCTCGAAAGAAAGGTAGGTGTGTTGGTACCCTTGTAACAGATAAAGAAGATGACTGACTTTTTTTCTGACCAACGTTTATCACATCTTAGATGCTGTCACCACAGGAATGAAATTGAGAATGATAACCACAAGTTTTTCGAGCACACGTGCATGGGAAACAGTGTTGTGGATCACAGGTTGAAAGCTGATAACAAGGAAAGGTGTCTGGGACTCAGCTTGAAAGATTTCATGCTGGCTAATTCTCAAGTCTGTTTTCAGGTTGGGGAGAAATATTGGGCCAGCTACAACCTGGAAATGATCAAAGCTTCCATGTATTAAGGAAGAAGCAGGTGATGTCACTTAGTGAAAGACCGTGAGTTGCAGAGGTGGCCGAAATCTCTATAGCAAAGAGATGCCAAGGAACACAGCCTGACACAAACTTGGAAGGTTCTGGGCTCTATAATGAGACCTCACAGCCCTGCTGGATATTCCAGCTGACAGCTGGCCTGAATGGGCAAAAAATCCCAAATCTCACTGCTGAGGCTGAGAAACGTCAGGAGAATCCATCAGGAGGCCGAGGAAGTCTGTGGAGGGAGAAAGAGGGAAGATGTGGTACACTGAGCTCCCCGACTGAGTTTCCCACTGCCAAGAATAAGCAGACCAACCCACTGGAGTTTGTCATCATGGCATTTGGGGATGAAACTTAGAGACATGAAATTCCTCCACTCACTGCCATGTTAGCAACCTTTCAGGATTGCGTGTTTTGTAAATGAATCAGGTTGCATCCTCGAGAAACTTTTGAAGTCATAGAAAATACTCTGGTTTTGCTTACTCTGGGCATTTGCAGAGGCCACATTATTTCCCAGGAGATGGGCACAAGAAAACAAAGGCCACTGACAGTTGGTATTTGATATGGCTTTTTTGCCCACCTGCTGCAGCCTCAGTTCAGTTACAACACTCCTGCCTTGTGGCAGGCCAGGTCTCTGAACTCCCACCCTCAATGGCCTGAAAATTATCTCCCCTCAGAACAGATGACGATAACCAAAAAATTAATAGTAACATTGCCACTATAATTATTGAGCACTTACTATGTGTAAGATATGATGTTAAGCTCTTTAACTGCCAATTCTCAATTATCTTATTAAAAAGGCATTACTATTATCTCTATTTTGCAGGTGAGGATACTGAGGCTTAGATGGGGTTCTAGTTACTATTGCTGCCTTATGAACAATCCTAAAACTTAGAGTGTGATACAGCAACCATTTTGTAACTCTCACGGATTTGATGGGTAGGAAGTTAGACGGAGCACAGCAGGGATGGTTTTTCTCTGCTCCATCGTGTTGGGGGAATCAGCTGGGAACATTTGATGGGCTGCAGTGTGACTCAAGTGGCTAGTATCTAGAAACAACCAGAGGTGTCTTCATTCACCTAGGCTGGGTGAATTGAAGGTTCAGCTCAGCTGGGGTTGCCCGATGCAGGAACAACATGTGGCCTCTCCGTGTAGTCCAAGCACAACATGGTGATTTTGGAGTAGGTCAGCAGCAGCTACTTGGTCTTTAATGACCTCACCTTGAAGGTCACATGGTGTCACTTCTGCTGTACTTTACTACTTGAATCTACCAAGATTCAAGAGAAGGGAATACAGAGCCCATGTCACAATGGAAACAGTGGCAAAAAAAAAAATCAGAGTCAAGTTAAGTTCTTGCCTAGATCACTCACCTAAAGAGTGTCAGAACCCAGATCTAAATGCAGGTTTTGCAACTCCAGAGTTTGTCCTCTTAACTATTGCTATACCTACCACATAGGTAGGTGATTCTGTCATGGTACCTCACCTTTCAGAGCTCTTAACCTCGACTCCTTAAACACAATGGAGGAATTGCTTTTCCTGGACCTTCATAAGGGCCCCATGTTATCTGTGCCAATCAGAGAAACAGACAGAAAAAAAAGAACTGAGACCTGCATTTGAATCCTTTGTTTTGTCCATGTGTGATCTTGAGCATCTCAGAATGACATCACATGTGTGAAGTGAGTTCATAGGAAGCACTTTTATTCATTGTGATTCT
Source organism: Micronycteris hirsuta (assembly GCA_004026765.1). NCBI lineage: Eukaryota > Metazoa > Chordata > Mammalia > Chiroptera > Phyllostomidae > Micronycteris > Micronycteris hirsuta. The sequence continues at coordinate 69,692 of PVJI01004790.1, read as the reverse complement.
ATTTTTATTTACACATGAAGATGTCAAAGGGAAACTTCATTATTTTTCCTCCATGGATTTTTTTTTATATGGTGCCTCAAGATTTTCACAAGAAAATCTTGTGTTTTACTTCAAGATTCCCAAAAAGCAAGGAGCAGCAACATGGTCAACAAAGTTCTAGAATGAGGCAGATAAACAAAACAGGTTCCCAACTATCAGGAGCTAACATAAGGTACACATTATTGCTAACCTCGTCTGATAAATGAGGAATTTGGGTTCAGGGAAGTTAAGTGACAAATTCAAGGTCACGTGGCATGTATGTATATTTGGAAAACCCAGCTTCCGTGCTTTCAAAATTTCCCTTCCGGTTTGGGTATCAATTTGCTATTGAGAAGTTTTCTTAAGAGATCAAATACCACATGATCTCACCTTTAACTGGAACATAATCAACACAAGAAAAAAGCAAGAAAAACATAACGAGAGACAGTGAAATTAAGAACAATCTAACAATAGCCAGAGGGGACGGGGGAGGGGACAGTGGGGAGAAGGGTTTTCAGGAACCACCATGGAGGACACATGGACAGAACCAGAGGGGGAGGGTGGGGACAGGGGAGGGAGGTGGGACTGGAAGGGGTAGGGGGAGGGGAGGGGAGAGGATCCAGACAACTGTAATTGAACAACAATAGAGTAATTAAATTAAAAAAAGGAAATAAAAAATGAAATCCGGTAATCTCCTCCTCCTCCTCCTCTTCCTCTTCATCTTTCTCCTTCTCCTCCTTCTTCTCTTCTTTTTTGTTTATATTCTGGTTTGCATGTCTAATTAGGGCTGGTGAGATAAAGAAGTGTGTGGTGATCTTCACAGGCAGTGTTTGTGGTAAGACCTGGAGAACGTGATGAAACGCCATCACTAATCAAGTTGACGAGGTCAGTGGCACTCGTTCTCTTCATTCTTTTCATCCTTATTAGGTTAATTTTACACTTCTTGTGCTCAGCAATTGAACAATGATTACTTTGCTAAATACTACATGAGTTTTGACAAAACAAACCCCTGAGGAATCAAAATAAGTAATTTCTATTCAGCAGAAATCATTCTCAGATTAGTCTGTGTGCCATATTATACAACCCAATTATCTCAATACGCAGGCATGTATAATAAATAAAGGGCGCACCATCTCACATGAGCTGGGATTAGGCAAGGGCTGGGGGTGGCAGTGTTTGCAATTAGAAGCTGTGCATTTTTAGCCAGATACCTCTGAGAATGGAGTGTCAGAAGAACTCAAACCTCCTTCCCAGCAATATTAAAGTGTTTGCAGGTGAATTTCCTGTTCCATGGACGTGTGTTTGCTCATTTATTTAATGTTTGAGTTCAGACAACATTCACTGGCCCTTATACTGGTGTTCAGCATGGTTCTGGGGATCTGAGATGAATACAACACAATCCCTGCCTCGTGGGTTGTGATGAATGTTAAATATGTTGGCCTAAGTAAACATATAGTATTCCATGCCTTCTTTGCAACAAGTAGATGCCCAAACTAGCATCCTCCTCTCTTCCTTCTGAAGACTCTGATTAACACTACCAAACTACAATTTTCATTCACTCATTCAATGTCTACTTTTTATTGAGCACATAGATGGGAGGCAAGCACTGGGGACACAACGGTGAGTAGAAGCAACCCAGTGCCTACCCTCATGGACGTACAGTCTGATGGGAGAGACAAACCTTAAATAATCGTATGACCTCATGTCAGACCGCAACTGTGACAGGTATCAGGAGGAAGGATACTCAGCAAGATGGTAATTTATCATAAGGGGACATGCCCCAGTCAGAGAGATCAGAGAAGCCTTCTCACGGGTAGCATCTCCTAAACCAGGAGTTCAAGAGAGAAAATAAAGAGGTTAACTAGGTAAGTGGGGGCTGAAACAGAAGAAGCACAATCTCAGTTGATTTCATAACACAGTAAGGGTGGTACTTTATAGGTGTAGTAATTTATCCAATATTGCACAACTCATAACAATAAAACTAGGATTTGAACCTAGGTCTGAAGCCAACAGAGGGCCAGTTTCAGATCATGGCCTTTTTCTGACTGATATCACTCGCCCTTTCATCCCTCTTTGATAGTTGTCATCTAATGTTTAAGAGGATGCAAGTAAACAAGACTTCACAGATAGTTACTTACACTTAACCCAGCCTAACAGACAGTCAGCATTAATTCTTGAGTCCACATCAAAAGTAGAATCCAGGACTTCTGCGAAGATGAAGGTGTAGGTGGACGCACTGCACCGCCGCTCACAACCAGAGAGATTAGACAATGAGTTCAATAGCAAAATAAACAATCAGAATGGACAGAATCAAACTGAGAGGAAGTCCAACACCCAAGAAGTTGGAGAGGACGTTCATCCAGACCAGTAAGCAGGGCAGAGCCGGGTGGAGAAGCAGAGCGAGAGGCAGTTTGCCCGGAGGGACTCACGCTGGGCACGCCTAGCCAAAGCGCGGCCGAGCAACAAGTGAAGCTGGCAGCTAGCATAACCAGAGAGGCCAGTGGGAACCAGCAGGGCCGAGACTGGTGGAAAAGGCAGTAAGGAACTAGGGAGCAGAGGGTGATTGGGAGCACGCGGTGAAAGGAGCAGGAGCCATTGCCCCCTCCCAGGCCCCACCCCCAGAGGAAGCATCACAACAGAGCCACATAGGTTACCCGGCACCAGCAAACACCTAAGGCTCCGCCCCATTAAAGTAACAGGTGTGCCGAGATAAAATGAAAGAAAATGGCCCAAATGAAAGATCAGAACAAATTACAACCAACGGAAGAGGACATAGCCAACCTATCAGATGCACAGTTCAAAACACTGGTAATCATGATGCTCACAAAATTGGAAGAAAGGTAGACGCAAATAAATGAACAAATGAAGGATACGCTAAAGATAATGAGGGAAGATATACAGGGAACCAACAGGGAAAAGAAGGAAGCTGGGACTCAAACCAACGGGGTGGACCAGAAAGAAGAAACAAGAATTCAAAAAAATGAGGAGGGGCTTAGGGACCTCCGAGACATTTGTAAATGACCCAACATCCGGATCATAGGGCTGCCAGAAGGACAAGAGGAACACCAAGAAATTGAATGTATATTTGAACAGATAATGAATGAGAATTTCTCAAATCTGGCAAAGGAAATAGACTTCCAGGAAGTCCAAGAAGATCAGAGAACCCCAAAGAAGCAGGACCCAAAGAGGAACACACCAAGGCACATCATAATAACATTACCCAAGATTAAAAATAAGGAGAGAATCCTACAAGCAGCAAGAAAAAAGGAGACAGTTACCTACAAAGGACTTCCCATAAGACTGTCAGCGGATTTTTCAAAGGAGACCTTCCAAGCAAGAAGGGGCTAGAGAGAAATATTTCAAATCATGAAAAGCAAAGACCTACAACCAAGAATACTCTATCCAGCAAAACTGTCATTTAGAATGAAAGGGCAGATAAAGTGCTTCTCAGATAAGGTCAAGTTCAAGGAGTTCATCATCACGCAGCCTTTACTATATGAAATGTTGAAGGGATTTCTATAAGGTATGGAGAGATATCAACAGGGGAGGGGGAGGGAGGAGGAAAAAGTACAGAGAAAAGGTAGCATAAACAGTAAATAGAAATCAGACAGGGGGAGGTTAAGAATAGTATAGAAAATATAGAAGCCAAAGAACTTATGTGGATGACCCATGGACAAAAACTAAAGGGCAGGGAATGGGGGGAGGGGGGCAGAGGGGAATAAAGGGGGGGGGAATGGAGCAATTGTAATAGAATAATCAATAAAATATAAAAAAAAAAAAGTAGAATCCATGAGTCACCAAGTAATCCCTCTACCAGGGGTTTTTTTCCAATGTCATATGTGCCAAGATAAGAGCAAGTGCAGAATGCTCAATCAAAACATATCATCCAAAAAATATGGTAGCAAACAGAACAGCACATAACCTTCCAGAAGTGCCTGAGAGATGCTTGACCTTCCAATGGCCTTGGTTTTGAATGTGCTTCAGAGCTTCACTAGGTCCATTTTCTAAACAAAGCCTAAGGCTATGTTTGAGCCCCTGGGTTATTCATTAAGCAAAACAAAGCATTCAGGGTTCCAGTCAGTGAACAAAAAGACTACAGTGAAGAGCTGTTCCTGATTAGATGTGTTCAAAGGAAACCTTGTAAAACAGGAGCTTGGCACTGTAATTTAACAAGTGGCTCTAAGCAGAGCCAAGACATTAGCAATGAAGGAGAAAGAGCATTAATACAGCCAACATTATCTGTGTGGAAAAAGGCCCCTGAGATTCCACTTGCATTTTATTTATTTATTCATTCATTTGTTCATTTACTTTGCTCCATCTCAAGCCCATGAAGATAGGTCACTTAGAGAAGTAAAACAAGATAAATATAAGTGATTTTTTAAAATCATAGTAAACTTACTATAACGATTATTGAAAGGAAGATACAGTCAGGGATACAGTTATGCACAAAATGCATGACAGAAGTTCTGGGAACTTGCTAGAAGTGGTACTTACATTTGAATTTGAGCTTCCTAGCAGCCAAAGCAATGAGGGAAACAGTCTCCAGAAGGTTAAAAACTAGATACTTGGGTGAGGTGTACAGTTTGCAGATACTGAAACCAGAGAGTAGTTTGTCCTGATGGAAACATTGTTTTATGACCTCAACCCCATCCCACAAAAAATACATTCACTGGTTTTTGTTCTAGGTTTCATATAATCTCACAGTGAAATTTATCAAAGAGAAATTCAGTATGAATAGTTAAGAGGGGCCAAAACAAGACAAGCCAAGCACAAAGCTCTATCTTCTGCCTTTAGTTAGAATTTAAACTTCTGAATATAGACAGTGTGTTTCTAAAACTGAGCCATATGGAACACTGTTAGCCTAAGACGGTCCATGACCTGAAGGCATCCAGATCAAAACTGGTTTGGAAATTGGTTTTGAATATGCATGTTAAAGACTCTGAATGGTCCTCTAGTGAGGAAACTTGCTTATTTTGCACCCATCTATCAATACTGGGCCTTTTTATTCACATCCCATGCTGCATGCCTGGGAAAGACTAGCTTGGTAAGAAAGTACTTATTAAGGATCTCCAGTGACTTCGCTGCTGGGAATATACCCAAGAATCCCGAATCACCAATTCAAAAGAGCTTATACACACTTATGTTCATAGCAGCACTATTTGCAATAGCCAATTGTTGGAAACAGCCTAAGTGCCCATCAGTAAATGAGTGGATCAAAAAAATGTGATACATTTACACAATGGAATACTATGCAGCAGAAAGAAAAAAGGAACTCCTACCTTTTGTAACAGCGTGGATGGAAATGGAGAATATTATGCTAAGTTAAATAAGCCAATCACTGAAAGACAAATACCATATGATCTCACCTACAAGTGGAACCTAATCAACAAAATAAACTAATGAATAAAATAGACCCATAGGCATGGAAACATGGAACAGACTGAAAGTGATCAGAGTAGGGGAGGGAGATAATGGTGGAAAGAAGGAAAAAGGACTAGACAAAGAACACATATAAATGACCCACAGACATGGACAACAGTGTGGGATTGTCTTGGGAGTCGAGGGAGGGAATGGGTGGAGCAAGGCAAAAGGGAAAAAATTGGGACAACTGTAATAGAATAACAATAAAAATGATTTTAAATACATAAATAAATAGCAAAAAAAAGCATTTATTAAGGGTGTAATGTCTATCACCAGTAGCTACACTATACATGGTTGTTATACGTATCATTATTTCATTTCATCATTAATAGTTCCTGTAAAATTAATGGTATGCCACTCCTTCCACAGTAGGAGAAATTAAATAGCAGAGAAGTTAAGGGTATTGAATAGTCACACCACCAGGAAACAACAGAGCCCTAAATTCTCCACTTCCTGTGGTCTTGGCAGGGCTGTCAATCATACTCCCTGGGTAAATGACATTTACGGCCAAATCCTAATGCTTCTCACTGCTATTGTAATTGACTCAGGGATAGGCACATGACTGAGGTTGTCAATCACAGTACCTGAGTACATGACAGGCTGACTAGGCCCTAATCCCTCCCTCAGCTATTGTGATTAATTCAAGGTTGGATATATGATCCCCCTGAAAGGCCAATCATTATCCCCTAAAATTAACGTTGAGAGAAGGTCCCTCACTCTCTACTCCATGGCTCCCGGCATCTATCTTGCCCACCATGGGGTGATTTCCCCTGTGAAGAACACTATCCAGCTGACACAGCAGATGTGAGAAATGCAGAGTCAGAGAGGCCAAAGTCTTAACAACAATTTTAGTCCTAGGGTCAGGCTCTCCGAAACTACATTCACTGTTGGACTTTTCACTTACACAATCTATAAATGTCCTTTGGCCGGTTTGATTTTAGTTTCTGTTACTTACAACTGAAACCATCTTGAATGAATGTCACATCCATGTGCATTTGTGGGGGGGTGGGGATTATGAGAGAGAGAGAGAGATTTGCATCTGAGCCACACATAAGAGTGGCAATAAAGTCCATTTGTCTAAACCTGTAGAACTAGAGTCAGAAATAGGAAGCATAGTAATAAAGGTTAAAAAAGACATTTAAAGCAGATTTTGAAATCCCTGAAGAACTCAGTTTAGCCTGGAAATGCTGACATAAGCTGAACCACAAAAGCACAAATGGCCTCAGTATAATTAGTTTACCTTTCAATTTTATCTGAATTCAACTCCTGAGGACTTTGGCTGAGCACTCCAAAATGAACAAAGTCTTAGCCACTGGTGTCTCTGCCAGAAGTCCCTGCAGAGGTTCTATTGACTTCGCTCAGTTCATTCTGCATAACCTCAGAGCAGTCTAAGAGATTGCTAATGCCCTTATGGAATTCTCTTATGGGCCCCAGATTCTGGATGGCAGTCTTTGGGAGACCACATAAGAAGGCTTTGAAACATTCCAGGTGCAGAGATGTTTAATGAATGTAGAGCACAGATCTAGTAGGGCATTCGTATATGGAGCAAGGGAGAAGATGTGTATACAGAGCAAGGCTGAATACAATATAATGCTGCTGTTTAATTACACCCAGCTCCTGTGTCCTTTGCTGGTAGAAAGTCACCAAAGTTGTATACACACACACACACACACACACACACACACACACACGCACACATACACCACAAAGAATGAAAAGAGGAAAGAAAATCCATGCCCACCATTCACAATGCAGCTCCTGATTGATTAGCTAGCAACCTCCAAAGTCAGTGATGCCAGCAACCCAAGTCTCTGTAAGCTCTCAGCTTCTCTTGTAGGAAAAAGAGAAAAGACACAGAAATACTAGCCTTCCTCTATCTTTGAAAATAATTATGAAATAAAATTATAGGAAAGTAAGAAAATGTCCTAGTCATATATAACTAGAGAAACTAAAAAAAGAGAGGGATAGTCTAATACTACATAGTCCAAGCAAATGGTTCCCATTAGAGTTGTGGAGTGTGCAGCATTCCTAACTACGTGTGGAGGGTCTGGGTAAGACGAGAAGAGTCAGCATTTTTGCCTGCCCATTTCCTTAATGCTCCCAATGTCATTCCCAATGGCCTTATCCTCATATGTTTTTGTAACAAATTCCTATCTTATGCCCTAGTTTCTATACCATAATATAGGGTGTTGGAGTAGACACTCTCAAAAGAATTTTCCAACTCTAGGAATTTATCAGTTATATATTTGAGATGAAAATGATTTATAAAGTTTGTCTTTTCCAGTCCCGCACATTCCAAACTCATAAGATTAAAATAGTTTATTGGTTAAAGATGTAGACTTTAGATCAGACTAAACTGAGAGATGGGGTCCCATCTCTTCCAATTCCTAGCTATACACAATTAAATAAATTATCCCTCTGCCCAATCAAATCTCCATTTTCTTGTCTGTAAAATTAGGTGATAATATAATCCTATGTCATAGAGCTATTGTGAGCATTCAATAAAATAAAGCATGTAGAGCTATGAGCTCATGCTTGGCCCATGATTAGCATCTAAATAATGTGACTCTTATTGACATTAATATGATTATGTTCCTTTTTCATATGAAATGGCATGGTTCCCCAGCTGCTAAGGAGGTAGGAGGGGAAAAATGTCTCCCGATTTAGTATTTCTGCCATGCATCATTGACATTGTGAAACAGCAACGAGGAAGGCAGATAAAATTTCCTCCATGAAGGAAGTGAAATGGTACCACCACATCTCCAGAAGACTAGCCATGGAAGCTAAAGGAATAAATAACTACACATGGAGCTGAACTTTCAGGTCTCTGGGAAGCCCCGAAGTCCTCAGAACATTTCCCAGTTAATGAAAATATCTGAAATGTCACCATTAAAGGTATTGTCATATAGCTGAAGACTCTGAACTCCCTGGGAGAAGAGTTGAGTTACTAGGAATAAGAAATAATCTAAGAGTTAAAAAATAACCTAAAGGGGAAAAATTATGAAATATCAGATAGGGAAGATAAGTAATGCATCAACAAAAGGTGAGGACAGGCATGGGAACTCCAACTTCGTCCAACTTCACCCAACTTTCCCCTTGCCAAGGAATGCTACAGGTCTGTATAGAATACATATTAGTATTCACATCTTTTGGCCCTGGGCTTAACTTCCATAAATTTGTAGGGAATTTAGAGAAAACTAATCTGATCCCCTTGAATAAACCAAGTGCCATAATAGGTAAATAACTGTCCAAGTCACATAACAAGTTCGATAGAAGAGCTCACCCCCTCCAAATGCCTAACCTTGATTTTTTGTATTAAATCATGCAACCTCTTCATACCAACCTTCTCATAAATGAGAAGTAAAGAAACAAGCTAGAGTAATTAAAATATTGTGGTGCTGGTAGAGTGTTGAGACTTCAGAACTACTCCCCAAGAATCCCCAAGTCCCCCAAAAAAAGCAGCTCCAAGGACATGGGCAATGCTTCCACTGATGGATCTAAAACATGGAGGTGGAGTTTGCAGATCCTAGTCTTGAGACTGTGTAACCTTGACCAAGTTATATAACTTCAGTTCCCTCAACTGAGAAACAGTAGTAATGGTCCTCCCTATTGTATAGAATTGTTGGAAGGTTAATGAGATGAAACTTGAGAAATACTGTCAGCCCTGACCACTGTAACTCAGTTGGTTCGGCATTGACCCTTAGGCAAAAGGTCACTAGTTCGATTTCTGGTCAGGGTCGATGTCTGGGTTACAATCTGGTCCCCATTCAGGGAGTGTGTGAGAGGCAACCTGTGGATGTTTCTCTCACACATTAATGTTTCTCTCCTTCTCTTTCTCCCTTCCCCTCTCTCTAAGAATAAATAAATAAATAATTTTTAAAAAAGAAGAAATATTCTGTCAGCCTCTACTATGCTGGCTCAGTTTCCCCGTTTTGTTTTTCCAAAATCCCTTTATATCTCTCTGATTTTTGATCTTATATTTAGAGTAAGCCCAATTTCATCATCACTCCTTCCTTACCCTTTTCAACTTTCCCAGGTATCCAGTGCTCCAAAGTTCTGATTAAATGAAGAGATCCACACCTAAGCACATTTGACAAATGAATCCATTTATTTTCATTCCTATGTCTCACCATGCATGCCAGTCTGCAACTATCTACACAATCATATCTTGTGAAGAATACCTGAAGGTACCTTTCTGATTGACTTCCTCTATCTATATGCAGATTTGTGCAAAGTCAGTAAACAATTTGCATTGAGTTTATAGTTTCTCTAACCCAACTCTGATCGTTTGTGAATTGTTTATATTCATGTGCCGATCAACTGTAATAAGATTGCTAATAAAAGAGTGGTTAATAAAATTTATAATCAGAAGACAAAGCATAATTTAGAGGCGGATATTTTTGACATAAGGGTTTTTCCAGGTTGTAGGCAAAAATAGATTAATAAAATTCTGTTTTCTTTTACATTCTAAAGAATACTTCATGATGAAATGTGATCTGGAAGCCTATTTCTTCCTCCCAGCCTTGACAGCTGGTCTTGAGTGATAGGGTTTTCTCATGTCTTGAGAAACTTTACTTGAGGCTCAGTAATGACTCAGCCTCTCAGAAACTCTTTGTTAGTGGTTAGGAAGAATATGAGTAGCTTGTATGCAGTCATCTCATTTATTCAGAAAACATTATTTGAGAACCACTGTGTTCCAGATACCATGACAGGTCATGAAAATACCAATGTGAGTGAAACAGGGCTACTTCCATCAATGAACTGGCAAACTGCTGACAATCAAGACTGTATGTGTGCTGTTCACCACCAGTAAATGCCTAGAAAGAACTTAATACACAATATATGATTAATACACATTTGTGGAATAAGTGAATCTACTGGAACAGTTAGGCAATAAACCAAACTATAGCTATCAAACCATATCCCACTCGCCCATTATTCAGGGACTTTAAGAGTGAAGGCAAATTTCATTTGGCTGGAAAAAATTATAAAAGGTTTTGTTGTTCATTTGATGTGCATGAAATCATGGGAAATGGGCAAAATCTATACCAAATCTTTCCTGAAAAAAGAGGTCTTCATAAAGATCTATGAACTCTCCTAACTAATAAGTACGTAGTGAGGTGAAAAGCTCTGAATCACTCTTTTTTCATTCCTGCAAGACTGGTGCTATTGTTGTTATTTTGCAAATAAGAAAACTATGAATCATAGAGATTGAGAAACTATCTAAGATCCTAACTAGAAAGTGGCATGTCTGTCTCAATTCAGAGCCCATGTCTGTAAACAGCTATTCTTCTTTAGGTCTGTTTAAGGGGATGGAGTGAGAGAGTGACAGGAAAGTCCAGGAGTATTATACTAACAGAGATTCTGTCAGATGAATGGAAAGATGAGGAAAGAAGATATACCCCTTCCCCAGAAAGTCTCTTCAGTTGTATTTTGAACCTGTTTCCTCTTATTTGGTCCCTGGTCACCTAGCCCAAAACTTGCCACTTCCATCCCAAGAAAGACAGCCCTTCTTGTGCCATTACTGTCATCTTACTCTTCTTCTCCTCTTACTAAACTAGTTCAGTTTTTCCTTTTAAATAATCCTCCATCAATTCCCCAAAAGGAAGGGTACAATTCCCCATGGAGAGGAAGTCAAAGGGCATATGCCTGGAACAGAAGGCCATGACATTGGGGGACTGATACATCCAGTATTTCACAAGACTACAATGCAACCAATGCTGCAATGCTGTCCAAAGTGTCAGCTACCAGAGTCCTGTTATAGGAAAATGACCTAACTTTCCCCTTCTGTCACTCAGGCCATCTTTCTAGGCCTGGTGTCTAATTCAGAAGCCTCCTGTACACTTCAAATTCACCCTGCTTTATCCCAGGGGCTCAGGGACACCAGTGAAGGGCTTCCACAACTGCCTTTCTCTGTCAATGCTTTTTGTGGAATAAGGAGTGATTGAGAGTGGGAATTGCAGATCAAAAGGAAACAGTGAAAGGTCATCAGCATTACATAATTTGTGCAATCACTTGTCAACATTGATCCCCTTAATACTAACCCTTTGACAGATGAATGAGGCAGGATTGTGGAATACTAAGAAGTAAACGAGTGGGATAAAAAGACAACCATGTTTGATTACCCTCGACATTCCAAAGGATTTGAAAGTCATGACACTGGTTATTACTATGGTCTTTGGAGAGAGGAGCAGAAACTTAATCTATCTAATAAAATTGCCTTCAGAGATAAATTTAATCTAAACTTTCTTTCAGCTATCTCTCAGTATAATCTAATGGATTTTTCTTGGTCTCCATTGCAGCACAAGACAGCTGGATGGAAGATAGACCCACCAGGTTAATTAATCCACTTCTCTCTTGTCAAATGGACATGGTATGTGGAACACAAGTTGGTGCTTCTGAATGTGTTGGGATCTCATATTTAGTAGAACTTGTATGATGATATAATCACAGCCCTTCATAATGGGGAGACTGCCAGAATGCCAGTGGATATGACTTCCAGAACTTTTGGAAGAGTATGATGGGGCAGTGGGAGGTTAAAGACATATCAGTGACAGCCAAATGCATCCTTTTAAGAGTATCTGAGCTGTCACTATAGGAAAGTACTTGGGAATGGAGAGACTGGCTAATCATTACATGCCGGGAATGATGCTAGGCCTTGGAGAAACAATAGTGTATATGACGGATAGCCTGCCCTCACAAAGATTACAGTTTTCGTAGAGACAGTTGATTTAAAAAGTACATTTCCTAGCACATAATATATGCTCATTGACACCTGGTTGGAAGAAGAACAGAATGAGGAAGGACATTGTGCTCGATCAGGCACCTATGTCCCTGTTCCAAGAAAGGAAGAGAAATTTTCCAGGAAGAGCTTGGTCTCCTAACTTCACAAAGCTATGTCAGAGTCTTACTTCCCTTTTTTAAGTAATTGGGCCAAAAATAAAATCAGGCAGCATACATTTGGGTGAAGGGTGTACAACGAGAGGATTAACTAGTCTCAGATTTCATGTGGCAGAGTCTCTGCTCTCAAGTGTGGGCAATTCCCATCAAACTTTCTTCCCCAGATCCATTCCCTCAACCCAAGGTCTGAAAGAGGTGCTTGAAACGAAACCAAATCCTATATTAAAGCCCATAGTCCCCAATGATAGAAATCACACAGGAATGAGTGACAACTGCTCATGCGCAAAGCAAGCAATTTCCTTCTCCATCCCAGGAGAACGGGGTTCTCTTCTAATATTTATTCTTAATTTTTTTCTTACTAGTGCATACTTTTACATGTGGGACAAGAGACCTGATGTTTATACTTACTTAAGTGAGCCAGACCCTTGCTCAGTGATTTGGGCAATTCTATAAAGACACTGGTTCTTTTTTTAGCATGAGTGGAGAGTCATCTTAGAGTCACCTTCATGACGTTACTTGATAAACCTGCTATAGGTTAGATAAAAGTGTCTACTTCCTGGCATCAGGTCTAATAAGAAAGAGAGAAGATACTGCATTTGATAGTGGAGGAAATAATTTAACATTCTGGGAGCAGGTAGAAAGAATATTGAAGGACTACTCACTCCATAAGGAAGAGTGAAGAGGATCTCTCCCAATGACCTCACTAAGGAGGGACTTGAGAGAAAGGGAAATATCAAATGGGGAATAAACTGTGTACCATGATTTGTACAATGATCATACCCTCTCTGGCTCCCATGTAAAATATTCAGAAAGGGTAACATTACTCTCTAACACATCATCAAGCAGAGTCATTGGGGGAAGTCACCTGTTTGTGAGGCCGCAGAGGCAAAAGGAAAAGCTTCATTGACATGTCTCTTACATTAGCAAACATTTACTCACTAATTCCTCCCAAGGAGCCTTTCTCACAACTAAGGAAACCCATTTATTTATGTATTCAACTATTCATTCAAGAAATCTTTATTTAGTATATATAATACTAAGGAATGCGCTTGGTGCTGGGGTTACACGGATGAGCAAGCTAGACTTAAAAAAAAAAAACCTCAACCTGTGAAGGAGATAAAAAACAGATGAAATAATCATATCAGTTAATAATTAATTAACTAACTAATTTTAATTACAGTCTCCCCTAGGTTACCAAAATGTACAGATGTTCAAGTCCCTTACATAAAATGGCGTAACATTTGCATATAACCTATGCACATCTTTGTGTATATTTTAAATCATCACTAGATTACTTATAATAACACAGTACAAATGCTATATAAATATACTCTATTGTTTAGAAGATAATGACAAAAAAAAAAGCCTGAACATATTCAATACAGATGTAACCATTGTAGACCTAACTACATAGTGGGTCAGCAACTACATAACTTTTTTTTTATTTTGCATCTGAGGTTGGTTGAATTTGTGGATGTGGAACCCAAGGATTCAAAGGACCATCTGCCTTTCACTACAATTGTGATAAGTGTGAAGAGAAGTATTAGCATATTAGTACAATTAGCATAAAAGTCGAGTCTATGAAAGCCCAGAGAAGTCTAGGGGAGCCATGAAAGGATTCCATGAAGAAACAATATTTAGTCTAAGGCCTCAATATTGAGTGGGAGTTAGCCAGATAAAGAAGAGGGTGAAGACTGTGCCTAGCAGAGGAGACAGCGTATGCAAATTCCCTGAGGCTAGACAGGAAAAAACTGGGCAAACTCAAGGCACTGAAAAACCAAAAGATACTGTGTGTGAAAAAGAGAATGATCCAAGATACGACTGCAGGGGCTGGATCATGCAAAGTCTTGTGAGTCACGGGAGAGACTGTAGATTTTATCCCAAGAGTCACCAGAAGTTACGGAAAGGTTTTCAACGCAATTCTAACATGGCCATATTTGCCAGACTTAGAAAAGGTAAACATCTCTACAAAGCTTACCTAGTGAGTAGGATTCAGAGCTGAGATCACATCCTGACCCATCTGACCTTAAAGTGCATGCTCAGTATGGTTTGTAATATTAAACGACTATTTTTTAATGAACCCAAGTCTCCAAGTTTGGATAGTTGAAGTAGCACACCCTCTGCCCCACTACACACACAAACACACACATACTCCTTTTTCAGGAAATAAGGACAAAAATCTGGTCCCAATAGCTGAAGATGACAGAGGAGAGGAAGTTCACAAATTGTGGAAGCAGTAGGAGAGAACTTCCCAGAAGAGGCAGTACTTCAAGGAAACTTTGCAAGATGGGTAGACTTCTAAAACGTCGAGAGGAAATCCCAAACAGAAGAAAAGTCTCTAATTGCAGGAGGAAAGTACTAGGAGTATGAGCAATTAATACATGGGTTTGACTATAATAAAGTACTGGGGAATGAGTTTTAATTTATGGTCACAAGTCATGTATAAAGTCATAACAATAACTGATCATTTATTGAGAAGCTACTCTACATGAGCCAGACATCACAGAGGCAACAGTGATTGAAAGAATAATTCTATTCTTACAGCAGCCTTTCAAAGTAGGTTTCACTATCCCCATTTTACAGATGAGATCAAGAGAGATGAAGCAATTTTCTCAAGATGTTAAGGTTACAATTTTTATCAAGGTCTGTTGAATTCCTGTATAATGCTGCACTGCCTACTTGAAAATACACATTGTTTTAGTTGTGTATTGCTGACTAATAAGTGACCCCCCAAACTGAGTGACTTTAAACAACAGCATTTATTATCTCACAGTTTCTGTGGGTCGGGAATCCAGGTGTGGCTCTGCTGGAGACCCTGCTTCAGGGTCTCTTGAAGGCTGCAATCAAATTATGTTTCTCAGGTCTGCAGTCATCTGAAGGCATGGCTGGAGAAAGATCTGTTTCCAGGCCCACTCACGTGGTCGTTGGCAGAATTTGATTCCTTGGTTCTCTGCCAAATGAACTTTTCAACATGGCAGCCCACTTCACTGAAGCATGGAAGCCAAGAAGGTGGTGAGACAGAATATCAGCAAGAAGGGACTCAGTCTTTTATAACCTAATCACAGAAATGACAGCCTATCACTTTTCTGTCTGCTACTCATTAGAAGCATGGGAAGAGGTTCACACCCAGGTGTGATTACCAGGTGGTGGGATCACTAAATTCACCTTTGAAAGCTATCTGTCAAATACAGTAAATCCTTACTTAACATCTCAAGGTTCTGAGACTTGAAGTGACATGGACATACAATAAACCCAATTTTACCATAGGCTAACTGATATAAACAAGAGTTAATTTCCTACAGCATCTCGTCAATGTTATAATGAAACATTGAATGAAATGCTTATTATAATGGAACAGCATTGAACAAAACAACAGTATTCCAGGACCTGCTGTACTCATTCTGAAGGGACTCATTCTGCTGTTTTGATGGAACTTAAATGCACCCTAGAATCTGGATTATTCCTCAATAAACTGGAAATGAAATAAAATAATATTCATCTAGTACAGTGCCTTGTCCACAACAAGAACTCAGGAAGTGGCCCAGCTGGTGTAGCTCAGTGGATTGAGCGCAGGCTGGGAACCAGACAGTCCCGGTTCGATTCCCAGTCGGGGCACATGCCTGGGTTGCAGGCCACGTCCCCAATGAGGGCCATGTGAGAGGCAACCATACATTGCTCTTTCTCTCTCCCTTCTCCTCTCTCTGAAAATAAATAAATAAAATCTTTTAAAAAAAAAAAAGAACTCAGGAAGTGATAGCTACCTGTGAATGGGCTGGACTGAGCCCCTCTCAGCTTTGTGAATCTATGACTTTCCTTATCCCTCTGACAGGTGCTTGTCTCATGAACTCCTTTCTTACAGCACTGGCAAGTGATTCCCTGATTGCTTGGGTAGCAATTCCTCAAAAGTTATGCCTCTCCTATTGAGATAAACTCATGTGGTGACAAGAGAATGTTCACCTTCGAAGAAAACATCTTCAAACAGATAAAGGCAAATCCATAGACAAATATTCCTGTTTGTGCTAATAAATCTCTTGAATCATCTCAGCATCCTGAGTCAACATAAAACATGATCACCCCTTCCTTGTTTTGCCAAGGAATTAGCAAGGGTTGGTTTTTATCCAACCCTTTTGAAATCTCCACTTTCACTCACCACCTAATCTGTTAGCTCCCTTTCAAATGCCCCCTTCCTGCAGTGTTACTACTTCAACATCCATAAGTGAACACGCTCCGGGTTTCTCAAAGATGAAAAAACTCATGAAAGACAAATATCAAAGCTCACTTTTTCCTTAGAAAGCAGGTAGCTGACTGAGCAGCTGAATTCACTGGGCTCCCAAGACATGATTTTCTCAAAGGCTTGGCAGAAAAGTCAATTTGGCAACAGGGAGGAAGTCACTGCCAGGACAAGAGTGACTTGGAGTCAGTGTGGGAGGACCATGGGCGGGAAACTCAAGAAGGAGGGACGGAGGGCCACGCCAATGGAGAACGACCACGCAGGACAGTGATCCGAGACATACAGACCCATGAGTGCCAGGGTTTGCTGATTCATTTATTTATTTAATTGTGCAGTTTCCTCTTAAAAAATATTTCCCATCATTGTTATCAGCATGGCCTCAAAATGACTTTCCTATTATTGCTTATAAACAAAACCTTTATCACAGATAGCTTGCCGGCTGAATTAAGACACTGTGTTAAGCAGTATATTGCCTCTGTCTGGCAGATCAGCTGTTTGTGGGAAGATAATAATACCGAAAGCAACCACAACAATCAACTACTGTAAATTAACTTAACTGTGTGAAATAATGCCTCCCCTATCAGATTAGCTTTCTGAATGACTTTATCCTTAAATTAAAGCTTGCTGGGGCTGAAGAGTAAATCATTTAAATGGTGCCGGGTTTTTCAGGTAATGTCTTCATATATTACTATAATTTCACTCCACCAAGGCATGCAGATGGCTGTGGTCTCTAGCTGCTTGTCTCCCGAAAACCTCTCCTGCACTGCCATTTTGTAATTACAGTGCGGCCGAGCTCCTGCCGCGGCTAGATTTCCCAGGGTGCACCAGCAGCCACGGCAATGTATCTTAAAATTATTATTCTTGTGTGGCCCTCGTAACATAAATGTAAATCTTTTATGCTAACGCTGTCAGAGGGTTAGCTCTGGGGCTCCAAGGTGTGCTGATGTAGAAATCACCTGCCATCCATCAACTGCCGACCATTTGGGATCTGGCAAATAACTCGCTTTGGGGGGAGGGGAGGGCCCTGTAAGCGGAATATTGCTTTGGAGTTGGAGTGGTAACAAACAAGGCACTGATTTGGGGGGTGGGGGCAGGGGTGAGATGAGGGTGTCCTACAAAGCCATCTATGTGGGAGTCTCGCAGCTCTGCAGCCATCTCCTGGGCGGGAAGGGAAGTTGGCTACAAATACAGGTTACTCTAGTACTGCAGTGATGCTTTCTGTAGGTTACATTCGGAGAAAAGATGGTGAAATAGTATCTTCAGAAAGCTTCCTGAAAATTAACCTGCTCTTTGAGCTCCTACCTTGGAGCAGTCAGTTGAGAAACACCTGTCTCCTCCATGGTAAGAGAGTTTAGAGGTATCTAATTTTCTAATCTGAGTGGGTCCTGACCCCCTCCTCCCTCCCCTTGAGGAGAATCCAGAGCCTAGTTCTAGAGATTGAGATGAGCAATGGTTCTGCCAAACTGGGCACCAGAACAGGGAGAAATCAGGAGACAAGGAGACCACAGAAACAGGAATTCAAACACTAGGGAAACAGTAGACACCAAATTCAAAGGACCTAGAGAAATATCCAGGGATTTGCAACCTGGGGAATGAAATGTTTAAAAAACAAACAAAAAAAGTGGGGGAAAGATGAAAAAAATCAGATCATGAAGTCCACAACACAAAATAATGTTAATAATAATAGCAGTAGTAATAGTAATAATAGTAATAGAGTAATAACAATAGTAATAGTAGCAGTATTAATGATAATAGTAATAATAACAATATTATAGCAAATATTATTTGCCAGGCACTGTTCTAAGAGATTTATATGTTCTATTTTTTATCTTTACCAACTTAAAGATGCCAATTTATTTTCACCAATTCTGTCTTTGAGGCTTTTCTTTATATACCAGTGGGAATGATAGATGAGTCATTCAGTCTGGCTTAAAGACAAGGCCCATTTCCTAGTAAGCATTTAAACTGGACAGTGGGAACTAAGCCTCACCCACTATCTGGCATGTGGATGGTGAAATTAAATGAGTGCTGGATTAGGTTGGAGGGTTTTTAGCTTGCCCAAGACATCTCTAGTAAATGTGTTCCCAGTTGATTTGGTGGGCTATGGCTACAGTGGCCAAATTTCATCAACATCCAAGAATTCTTTATCCAAGCATTTTTTCATGATTCACAAGTTTATTGAAAATAGTAAACATAATAGTTCATCAGTAGAGTGTTTTATTTGTGCCTATTATATAAATCATATTATATAAATCATCTCATTTATTCCTCTCAAGAATCCCTTTGGATTCTACAAATGAGAAATCTGTAGTACCAAGAGGTTAAATTACTTGACCAGAGAGTAAGGGAGAAAGCCAGAATTTGTCTTAGGAGTTTGACTCTCAACTCTTTTAACGGTTAATCTATATAACCACGGACAACAAGCACACTGCTAGGACACATCATAGGAAGAGGGTTACTAAAATTTATAGAGTGCCTCCTAATGCCAAGTTTTATTTTAAACTAGCATATTTTTGGACCATAAGACGCACCTAGGTTTTAGAGGAGGAAAATAGGAAAAAAAATTTTGAAACAAAAAATGTGGTAAAATATTTAATAACATAAATAACATAATAGTTCACCAATGTAAATGTAAACAGAACAGTCAGACTATAAGACACACCCCCATTTTCCTCCCAAATTTGGGTGAAAAAGTGCATCTTATAGTCTATAAAATATGGAACATTCATTATTTTAATTCAATTATATAAAAAATTCTACAAGGAAATGGTAAGCAGCTTTCTTGAAATATGTTGGAGGTACCTGTCCACCCTTGCCCTCTTGCTTGAGAATCTGCCCGCATCACAAACTGATATTTAGGTGATGTATTGTATTAGTCAGCTTTATCTAGTTTATGTCTCAAGAACAAAACACCCCTGAATCTCAATGACTTATAACAGCAAAGGTTTATTTCTTACTCATGTTACAAGTTGGTGGAGAGCCAGCTGTGGCTCTGTTTCCTCACCTGAGGCAACAGCCCTGTCTAGGACATTACTATTCTCATGACAGAGAAAAAAGAGTGATGTCAATTGTTCTTAGAACACCTTCTCAGAAGTCACATGGCCAAGCAAGTCACATATCATTAGCCAAAGCAAGTCACATAGCCAAGCTTTGGGGCAGGGAGAAGAACCCCAGACAAACATCCAGTAACAAGGAGGTGGGAGGTAATAGACACTGAGTTTTTCCCAGTAATGTAAGTACTTGATGCAAAAATAGCTCATTTGCTGAGAATTTGGGATTAAGACACCCAAAGCTGGAACTTGAAGCAGAAAGGTCATGATGCAGAGTGGCGAAAGTTTGAGTAATCAAATATGCCAGCTGATGAGGGAACAGGGGATGCTTGTCTTCAGAAAAAGGAAAATGAGACAAACACAAGGGAAAAAGAAAAAACAGAAAAGGGAGAGATCCTGAAATCCTAGGAGACTTTCTTTCATTTGGTCTTTAAGTTTGATCTTCAAATTCTTAGAGTCATTAGAGCTAATTTGAGTGGATTTCTGTTCCTTACAAAGCTGAGGCCTCAGAGAGGTTAAGCCCCTTGCCTATAGTCACACAGCTCTCTTAACTGGGAAAACCAGATACAGATATGCATCCCTAAAAATGCCTTGTGTTTTACATTTATAATGAAATATTTTACTCCCAAAAAGCATAATAACAACATAAATATTCATGTACCCACAAATAAAAGACCATGAAATAAAATTTCACCGATAGAGGTGAAATACTATGTATCCCTCCTAGACCCCATTTCTCTTCTTCTCAACTTCTCCCCGCATCCCAAAAGCTAAACATTCTTCTGAATTTGGTGTTTACCATTCCCATGCCTTTATTTACACATTTTCCAAAAAGTGTACGTATGCTTACATATGGTTTTAAATATTACAAAAATGGGGTCACTCTGTATGTTTTCTGCTAAAGGTCTTTCCAGACAAAATTTACTAAGTTTCTCAAAGACCTTACTGCATAACGGTCTGTTTTAGGATAGGTCCCCTGGGAAAGGGCAAGCGGGAAGTTTATTGGGAAAATGCCAGCAGAGGCACCCTCTACAGGATGGTAAGAGAAGCAGGCAGGATTCAGGAACAATGTATTTGTAACAAAGACCTTAGCTGATTCCTTCGGAGTTCTGGACCTCGGGGTGGCCTTTAGAGTTGTTCCAGATTGAGGCAAGAAGGACAGATCTTTATTCCCTACATTGCCCAGTTAATAAATTTGGGTTGCTCCTTGGGAGAGACTGTGACCTTGGGTGATACAGCTTTCTCCAGCCAACAGCTTGGCTGGGCCTTATCAGCCACCATTCTCTGAGCAGCAGAGACAATGAAAGTCTTGGTTTATCTGGGCAGTGCTTCCCACTGGTTATCACAGGTTCTGATTCTTTCAGAGGCCAGGGTTGACCAGCTCTGTGTTACCTCTAGAGGCCCCCGACCCCTTTTAGTTCTGTTTCTTGACCTCTAGGAGAAGTTGCTGCATGCTCATTTTAGATGCATCCAGAGACTACAGGTTGTTAATCCCCCATCTCAATTATAATGTGAAAGCCAGAGAGGGAATGCCTTGTTTAAGTTTTTTAGAGTAATGGGCTATTATTTCTAAGGAGAAGAAATCATCCCTGGGCACCACTGACCTAGAGAGCTTTTCCATTTTTCTCCTTTTTAAAGCTTTTGTGACCCGAGGTATCGGAGCAGCAGTATTATGTAAAAAACTCCAAGCAAAGAGACTTGAACTTGACTTGAAGTCTTTCTTTAATATTCAATAAAAAAGTTGGAGATTTATTGGCCTATGGCAGAGACCAATTTCCTGTTACATGGACCAGAGAGGAGATTAAAAAAAGATTTTTAGAGCAGCACCCATATTTCTTAAGAGAGGCAAAAAAACGGAGCTCACCTAATTTTGCAGATCAGGCATCTAGCACCATTCTTTTCTCTAGGCTGATCTGAAATTAGAAGACTGGAACTAAAATCCTGCATGCTCTCCACAGGGACCATTTCAATTTTCCTCTGAGTAACAGCCCCATAAGGATCATCTTCACAGCTCTAAGGTCAAGGTTGGAAGTGACTGAGTGTTGAAAAGATTGAAGACCATGCCACAGGATTTCCATGATGTTCACTGCCATGCTCCCTGCAGCCAGAGGAGGGAGGGGAAATTCTAGCAGCCTTCTGAATTTAAAAGCTCTGCTGCAAAGATTTAGGACCACAGGAAATATGGCAGACGGTACTGACAACAGGTTGGCATAAACTATCAATTCTCAAAGTGTCCCCCACTCAGGGTTACATTGTCTGAGTTCAAATACTGACTCTGTGACCTTGGGCAAGTTATTAAACTTATCTGGGCCTCTGGTACGTTGTCTGTAAAATATAGATAGCTATAGTACCTACCTCACAGCACTTGAGGTGTTCGCACATAATAAGAACTCAAAATGCTAGGTTATTATTATGATTATATTTACCCATTGGAAAACCAACTAAATCTGGTTTGAGCCTGCCAGGCTCTGAACTGATATATCAGAGGTAGCCTCAATGGAATTAGGAAGCAAAGGATTCCACTCATCCAGGCAAATAGTTTTGGAGCCCATGACATCATGGGAATACACATATAAAGAAAACATGGCTCCTACACAGGAGGAATCTATAGTCCTGAAGAGGTGATAGCCACACAAAGATCAGGACACAGACCCAAATGCCATACTTGAAATTATGTTTAAATTGCAAATGTAGCCTTAAACAAGGAGTAATTCAGCCTATTCAGGAGTGGTCTGTGAAGACATCCTAGAAGGAAGATTTTGGAAGGGGTTTGGAAGATGAATAGGAGTTTGACAAGGTGAATAAGATGAGGAGAAATTGCAGGCAAGGTGATAGCAAGTGAAAAGACACAGCCATCTGAAAAAACACAGCATATGTCTATGTTCAAAACTTCACAACTTCAGTATGAGTGTAGGCTCGTGGCAAGAAATTATAGGTAGAAAGGTAAATCTGAGACAAGAGCATGAGGGACCCTGAATGTCATGAGAAGGAGTTTGAGTGTTCTGCTAACAACAGAAAAATAAGGCCATGTGATACCTTCAGTTTTCTCCATTTATTCTGTTCCTTGACTTGTCAATAGCACCAATCCTTTCCTGCAGCACCAGGTCAAACTTTCATTAATCATGCCTTAATTAGGCATTTTCTGCATGAAAGATAGAGTGCCATTCACTGGGATGGCCTCATGAATAAGTAAGCCAGCACCTCTGTCTTGGAAAAGCTCAAAGCTGAGGAAGAAAGACACACAATCACAATGTAACCTAAGAGGTCTTGTGCTACAGGTAAGTGTGAGATATTGCACAAAGAAAAGAAAGCCTGGGACTATTCTTTGCTACAGGTAAGTATGAGATATTGCACAAAGAAAAGAAAGCCTTGGAATATTAGAAAAATGAGAGCTACAGAAAAGAAGTGGTATTTGCATGGGATATTAAAAGCAGGAATCAAAGCTCCATCATCTGAAAAACATGGGAGACAACAGTCAAGGACTGGAGAACTTATTTAACTGTCCAAAGAAGATAGCTGAAATCACTGAGTGTGATTGTGGGTAACTCTCCCTATTCATTGGAGTGGAACATCTACCTTTGAAACCCCAGCTTCCTTTAAGATGCCACTGGCCAGGACTGGATCTCATCTTCATCCCTCAACCAATCATCATGAGTAACGAGTAACGAGGCTATCATGATTGGCTTAGATTCCAACATGGATCATCCAGGTATGGAAGAGTTGTCTGTTTTCCCTGAACATATGCCTGCCCAGACTTCAACCGAATGGTATATTGTTAATGGAGAAGAAGGGAGGGGAACTACTAATATCAGTAGGCAGCCAGTCATCTCTACCCTGAAGAATGGATGACACCTCAGCTAGAAAGAGTCTAGATAGAGCCAAGAAAAAGACCCAACACTGATGTCTGAGGATCATCAATATTATGAAGTTAGGGAGAGGGAGAGATCAATAAAGAAGCTCAAGACAGAAGAGCCAGTGAGGCTGGAACAAAATAAATGGGTTGTGGTTTCATGGAGACCCAAAGTGTGAAGAAGAAGAAGGGATGTGAGAAGAGATAACAGTTACAATAGGGCATGAATACCTGTAAATGGCACAGAGTTTAGGTCATTTCTGTGTTCCAACAGGATCGGGCAGAGGGAACAATGACAGTTGAAGACCTAAGGGAGGCACCTGACTGAGAATTTTTTCCTTCACAACATGACAACAGTGGCCTTTCTATAAGCCTGGCTCCAGCTGCAGCTGAGTCTGGAGAATGTCTGTGGCAGAAGGTCTGGCATTGATCGGCTGCAGGGAAAATGCTTCTCTGGGAGGCGGAGAGTTCATCTTTCCTGAGCAGGAGGACAGCAATTTCTTCTGGCAGTGAGGTGACAGGGTTTTGATGGTTTCCCCTCTCCCAGATCAGAATGAAACTAGAGCCTGTCGGCCAACCAACTAAACACTCCATCTTCCATCTTTATGGGTCTAGCTCTGACATTATTGCAGGAATCTTTCAGCAAATGAAAGAGAGGTCATCCTGGAAGCATACATGCACAGAGTCTTCTAAATTCTCTTTCTAGGGGCTCATATTGTGAATATGGGCCAGGGGATGGGAGGAGTATCATGTTGTATAGACAGACAAACAGACAGACAAATGGAAAGTACTCTTCATCAATCCTAGCCGAGACTTATGCCAGCTATATCCTTAGACAGCTCATTGCCAAAGCCAATACATTTTCTTTTCTGCTTATGTTAGTTGGAGTTCTTTTGTGTCTCCTGATTCAAGATAGTCCTATTACACTATCCCTGGTTTACTCTTTTTGAGCCTTGGTTATTTTCCTTTTCAAAAATGAAAACAAATACCTTCAGTCCTGCCTAGCTCATAAGGCTGACATGAAATTGTTTTTGCAAAATGTCAAGTGTTACAAGAATATAAGTCGTTCCTAGATACATGGCCCTGGTTATGTAGAGGGTTACAGAACTCTTGACCCAGCAATGCTCACTCTTCCCTCAATGGTCCACATTGTAGTAGATGATAGCACTCAGATGCTCTATCTAAAAATCATGGAGTCAATTTTGATACTCCTCATTCTCCCACATGCCACATGCAATCCCTCAGCAAATTCTATTTACTATAACTTCAAAATATATCCCCAAATAGTATACTTTTTACCTCCTACACAATGACCTTCATCATTGGACATTCACAATAGCCATAATAACTGGCCTCCCTGTTTCCACCTTTGCCATTCTACAATCACCTCCCTACAGAACAGCCAAAGCAGGTGGTCCTTCTGAAATGAGAATGAGATCACGTCACTCCCCTGTTCTCAATGCTTCAGTCACTTCCTATCAACCTTCATCAAACCATCAGGCTCCTTCCCCTGACCTACTCCCCTGACCTACTCCCTGGCATGCTTCATGAACTCACCTCCTAGCACTCTCCTCCAGCTCAGTCTGTCCCAGTTACATGGGTCTGTCCATTGCTCTCTGAGGATGCCAATCAGACAATCTTCCCCCAGGACCTTTGAACATTTTCTTCCCTCTGACTGGAGTAATTCTCCCCCAAATTTCAGCACAGTTCAATCCTTCTCCATTCAGACTTCTACGTAAGTGGTATAGCCTCAGCAAGAGCTTTCCTGATCATCCTGTTTAAAGTAACAGAGACATTGGGACACCACATGGAGACACCCACCACTTCCCACATCACACAAACCCTTTGCCCTCCTTTGTTTTTATTCCTCATTAAAGTCATCATAACCTAACCTTATGTTACATATTTATGCATTTATCAATTATTGTTTATCTCCCTCTCCAGAAAGTAGGAACAGAGAATTTGTTTCATTTACCACACTTCTCCAAATCCTATATAAGTGGCCTGGGAGATAAAAAATTACCTTGTTGCCTAATTTAGGCAAAGGATCACTTTCTACAGCCACAAGGTGAAATAAGATCAATAGTAATCTCCACTTCTTTGCACCTGTTTTAGAATTATTCAAACCTACTTCCCCAGCAGCCTCATGATGCACCTTCACCTGAAAGTCGCACAGGCATCTCAAGTTCACCATGCCCCGATGAATCCACCATCTTATTTCCCAACATCTCCTCTTAGGTTGCCCATCTCAGTGAAACTGACCACCACTCACCAAAGCTTCAAAGATGGAAATCAGGATGTTCCCTATCAAACTATACTACTAGGCCACTGTAATCACAGCAGTCTGGTATGAGCATAAGAACAGACACATAGATCAATGGCACAGAATAGAGAGCCCAAAAATAAACCTATGTCTCTCTGGTCAATTAATATTTGACAAAGGGGGTAGGAGCATAAAATGGAGTAAAAATAGCTTCTTCAACAAATGGTGTTGGGAGAACTGGACAGGTACATGCAAAAAAATGAAACTAGACCACCAACTTACACCATACACCATGATAATCTCAAGATGGATAAAAGACTTAAATATAAGTCATGACACCATAAAAGTCCTAGAGGAAAATATAGACAGGAAAATTTCATATATCACACGCAGAGATATTTTGCTGATATATCTCCTAGGGCAAGGGAAATAAAGGAAAAAATAAACAAATGGGACTACATCAAATTAAAAAGCTTCTGCATAGCTAAAGAAACCATCATCAAAAGGAAAAAGGATCTGATCATATGGGGAAATATATTTGCCAATGATACCTTGGACAAGGGTTAGATCTCCAAAATATATAAAGAACTCATATGACTCAATACCAGGAAGACAAATAATCCAATTAAAAAATGGGCAAAGGATCTGAATAGACACTTTTTCACAGACATAGAGAGGGCCCATAGACTTATGAAAGGATGCTCAACATCACTAGCCATCAGAGAGATGCAAATTAAAACCACAATGAGTTACCACCTTACATCAGTCAGAATGGTCATCACTTAATAAATCAACAAACAACAAATGCTGGTGAAGTTATGAAGAAAAGGGAACTCCAGTGCACTGTTGGTGGGAATGCAGACTGGTGCAGCCACTGTGGAAAACAGTATGGAATTTCCTTGAAAAACTGAAAATGGAACTGCCTTTTGACCCAGCAATTCCACTGCTGGGATTATGCCCTAAGAATCCTGAAACATCAATCCAAAAGAACATATGCACCTCTATGTTCATAGCAGCACAATTTACAATAGCCAAGTGCTGGAAACAGCATAAGTGCCCATCAGTAAATGAATGGATCAAAAAACTGTGGTACATTTACACAATAGAATACTACACAGCAGAAGCAAAAAAGGAGCTCCTACCCTTTGTGATAGCATGAATGGAACTGGAGAGCATTATGCTAAGTGAAATAAGCCAGTCAGTGAAGGACAAATACCATATGATCTCATCTATAAGAGGAACCTAATCAACAAAATAAACAAATGAGCAAAATAGAATCACAGGCATGGAAACATGGAACAGACTGACAGTGACCAGAGGGGAGGAGGGAGGGAAATAATGATGGGAAGAAGGGGTAGGGCCTCATTAAAGAACATGTATGAATGACCCATGGACATGGACAACAGGGTGGGGATTGACTGGGAGTGGAGGTTGCACTGGGTGGAGGAAAGCAAAGAGGAAAAGAAAAATTGGGACAACTGTAATTGAAGAACTATAAAATATTTAATTAAAAAAAAGAAAAGAAAGCAGGATGTTCCCTAGGCTCTGCCCTCTCCCTCCTATTTCCAATCCAGATTTCTCTCTGAAATGGCAAGAGGATCAGTCTCCTCTTCTCTGTTAATTCTTCCACTGCCTTTGGTGCCCATTCTTCTAGGACGATTATGCACGCCTGCCCAGTTGAGCCTGGGAGGTACCACAAGACCTGCTTTGGCTAATGAATGATGAGCAGAAGCCTGGTGTGTCTCCCTCAGGAAATACCTTTTAGAACCAATTTGTGATTCACTATGTCTACCTTTGCCTCTGCTACAACAACTGAAATGTTCCCAATAAAGTCTTCTCTCTCAACCTGGATCCAGGAGTGAGGATGGAATGGAGAAGAACCCCAGCCTGCTGATGATGGACATGTATTTTGAATGAAAAACTAGTCTTGAAAGCCACTGAGATTTGAGGGCTCATTTGTTACCACAGCACAATCTAGCATGCCCTGACTGGTACATTACCCTAATTCATGTACTGCATGAGAGAAACCAGCCTTGAAAGACTCTGAAATTCGCAGGCTCTCCTGTTGCTACAGCACAGCCTAGAATATCCTTACTGATATAGTACCTTAAGAACAATCTTACTTGGATAACAATAGTCTCTATCTAAATTTCTAAACGTCCAGGTCATCTTCCAAACCTGGAAGACGTGATACTGATTTCTGTAATGTGAAAAAGGTGAAAGATTTATACGATCTGAAGAGAAACCAGAGTATGGATTTCTGTAATGTGATCACTCCAGTCTCTAACTCAGGCTTTAACAAACTTTTTCTGTAAAGAGCCAGATAGTAAATATTTTAGGCTTTGCAAGCCATACGGTCCCTGCCACCACTACTCGACTCGGGTGTCATAGTGCGAAAGCATCCATAGACAATAAATAAACAAACGAGTAGGGCCGTGTGCCAATAAACTTAGTTTATGAACACTGAAATTTGAATTGGATATCATATTCACTTGTCATAAAAGATTATTCTACTTTGGATTTTTATTAAAATGTTTAAACATGTGAAAACCATTCATAGCTAATGAGTCACTCAAAAACAGGAGCAGGCTGGATTTGGTCCTTGGGATGTAGTTTGCTGACCCCTGATCTAACAGTGGTCTCTTTCACAATTTTGCCCCATTGGCTTTGTCTCAACATACACAAGCACACACACACACACACACACACACACACAGCTTCAGCCTTCTTAAAATTATCATCACTTGGTGAATCTACCTTGTGTGCCCCTAGGCCTTTGCACATCCTGCTCCTCCTGCTATGAACCCCCTTCTTCTCCCTCCATACTAAGTAGGCTTTGATTAGTCTATCAAGTTTGAATTCCAATGTCACATTCTTCCTAAAAACTTTCCCAGTGCCAGAGGCTGGTTTAGTTGCTCTTTCTGTGCTCCTATAGGACTTGCATGCGGCTTATATTAGAACTCATTAACATACTGTAGTAGGGTTTCTCAATACTGGCACAACTGGAATTTGAGGCCAAATAATTCTGTGTTGTGGGGGCTTGTCCTGCACACTGTAGGATGTTTAGCAGCATCCTAGGCCTCCCTACATACTAGGCAGCATACTCTCCCTAGTTGCAAAAACAAAAATGTTTCCTCATAGTATCAAATTCCCTTTTGCCCACACACCCCACTCAGTGTTCTCAGTGAGAACCACTGCCCTAAATATTGACTTGGGCACTTAAACTGTAGCCCCTTGAGGACAAGGGCTAGAGATTCTTCTTCATTATCATCAGCACCAAGCACATTGTGTTAGCATAGAGTAGGCCTTCAGCAAATATTTGTTGAATGAAAAAAGTGAATAAGACACTGAAAATCATTGATTCCATTAGCATTGATCTGAATAAATTTTTTAAAGATGTAATTCTAGTAATCCTGTTCTTATTCTTTTTCTTTACCTTTGCAGAAAAGCCATTTTTGTAAAATCTACACATCATAAAGGAATTTTCTAGTACATGTATTGTTTTATTTATGCTGCTCTCACAGGTGCAATTAGCACGGCATCTGTTTTACTAACAATTCCCTTTGTTTTATGTAGCACTTTATATTTCTCCAAATGTGTGCAGGCCTGGGCTTTCCACAATCTGCAAGTGGATAAATCCCTGCATATGGATGAGTAGGAAAAGATAACCAAAATTCTTCTGGCATCATTTCCCTGTTCTCTAGCATATCCCAGGTAACATGTGTTAATTAGTTTACTCATGCCATCCTTCCTCAGTAGTCAGAGAAGAGATAAGAGGAGATAATGCTGTCCAGTGAGAGCATTGTATCTGGGGGCTTGTTGAATCTTCCTTTTAATTGGTGTTTGGGTAGGTCCTACTGGAGAATTTTTTCTCCTCACAGTCCAACATGCTTAAGTAACCTCCACACTGAAGCCCAGTTGTAAGGACTTAGCCAGTGCTCATGGATTCTGAGGTCCAGTTGATCAAAGATCAGACTTTAAGTTGTAAACGTGTTCCTATCCAATATCCTAGATTGGCGAAATTAATGCCAGAACATATCTCATTCCTGGTTTAGATATTAAAGATGACAGGCAAGTACATGAACTAATATGAAAAAGGGTTTTAACTTTGGGAGAATTTGGCTAATAAAATGTTTACAGGATGAAGAAGAGTGAAGTGATGAGGAGAATGGACTGTGGAACCAGGCTGCCTGGGCTCTTCATTTGACTCTGCCATTTCCATTGGAGGATGTTGGACATGCTTCTTAGCCTCTATGGACATTGTTTCCTCTTTGGTAAAACAAGAATTGGTACCTGCATCCTTATGAATAGTAACAGATGTATACATGAGAAGTACCTAGTAAGTACTATGTGCTTGGCACATAACAAGCACACAATAAATTCCACCTATTATTAATAAGATCCCATGATGCTTGGCACAGTGAAAGCACTCAGTTAATCTTAGCTATTATTATACCTAGAGTTAAAACTTTTTTGAAGATCATTTGGTTCATATCTTTCCTTTAAGAGCTATGAATCCTTGCCCTCGCCAGGCGGCTCAGTTGGTGGGAGTGTCATCCCATACACCAAAGTTTGCAGGTTTGTTCCCAGTCAGGGCACATACCTAGGTTTCAGGTTCAGTCTCTGGTTGGGGTGCATACAGGAGGCAACTGATCAATGTTTCTTTCTCAAAAAAAAAACTATGAGCCATGAATTCTTAGTACCCACACACATAATTTGCACCACAAGTGCTGTGACAATCATCACCCAGATGAAGGAAACAGAAACAAATTTGGACATTCAAGTTTCAAGCACCTACTATGTGACAAACTTTGTGTTTTAGTTGTATATTGCTTCACCCACAAATGTAAATTCAATAAACTCAGAGAACTTCCCTGATTCATACAGTAAAGTGGGATAACATGATGACAGAGGAAATCACAGGATATTTGGTGAGAATAAAAATTGTTTCCAAACCCTGACCAGTGTGGCTCAGTGGGTTGGGTGTTTCCCATAGACTGAAAGGTCTCAAGTTCAATTCCCAGTCAGGGCACATGCCTGGGTTGCATACCAGGTCCCCAGTTAGGAGCATGTGAGAGGCAACCAATCAGTGTAGAGGGGGGAATACATTTATCCCAAGACCTAAAGAAAGCTTGATTCCAAGCCTTGTTGAAATGTTACTCATTCCTCATCAAGCCAAGTCCAAGTACGATGATTGCCATATTCTAAATTTAACTCCCTGCATAGATGCATTACTTACAAGGAAGAAAGAGCCTTTCCCTTCTGACTTGGAGAAGTAGGATGTTTATGACCTGTTTATAAAAGTCTGCATAAAATACAGCTTCAGAGTCTTGTGTGTGAGTAGGCTACCTGGAGTCAAGTGTGTCTCTTAAAATATGATGCATCACTTGCAAGAATAGTTTTTTAGTCTCTTGCCTTCCCCCCCGAACCTTGGCCCCCTCAAATCCATTGCTCTCCCATAAATAACAATGGGAGGTGATGGCCTGACCACTACTTCCATCATGCCCCTACCTGGATGGATGTCTTCCCTGGTGGATTTTTGTTAAGAAACAAGATACAACTTTTATTGAGATCAATAAAAGATTAAGGTGACAAAGTGATTTATTGACTATAGAGGAGGCTCATTTTTCCCTCACAACTGCAATCACTACCGGAAAGGATGTTTTTTTACCCTGGATCTTGAGGAAAAATGGTGAGAAGCCAAGACTCATTTATCAAATCAAAAGAGAATGATTAAAAACCATAAGGGAACAGACAAAGAACACACATGAGCCAAAGTTGGCCTATCATGGGTTACATAGCTGAAATACCAGGTCATAGAGTGGGAAGGGGTGGAGGAAATACACAGGATCTTATAGAGAACAAAGCACAGAAGGACGTGGGAGCAATAGGTCAGAAATACGCAGGCTGAGGTCAGAGCGAGGAAAGAACTGCACATTAGGAAACAGGAAATCAGGCTGTGAGCCGTGGAATCTGTCCTTAACGATAGCTAGGGAGAACTTAGAGATCTGGGAACCAGCATGGCATCAGGGTGGGGGAGGTACCCTCTACGCTTCATTTGGACCAGATTCTTCACTTTTGCAAACACCCTAATGTCCTTCCTTCTCTACACCTTTCTCATGCTGTCCTTTCTGCTGGAAAAGTCTTAGCACCCAAACCCCTTCCCTTCATGAAAACCCACATCCTCATCATTCTTGTGCTCCTAGTCTCCCGAACAGAATGAGAGTCTCTCTACCCTCTGTTGAGGATAAATGCCAGACACCCTCATGCAGTGATCCCCTACTAGGAACCCAGCACAACAGAGAGCACTTCATAGGTAAATAATAATAATAATAATAAGCAAGGAATTTTGTGAATTTTGTCTCCATTCCCGAGACTTACACATGGTTGGTATTTAGTATATATTTTTTAACAAATTAATGCATGAATGAATTAAATCATCAGAACCGCCCCATGAAAGGCAGATATCATTATCCTCATTTTACAGAAAGGAAAACTATAATGTCCAGAAGTTCACACAATGCCTAAGCATGGCTGGTGTTCCGAGTTTCTCTTTCTCTCCTCTGCCTCTTGCTTTAGAAAGCAGCCCTATGAACCACACCCCACACCATCCACCCAAATCCAGCAGCACAAGCAGAGGAAAAATGACCTCTGAGACAATAGACAAAGCCACAATTAGAGACGTTTAGCTTATGGAAGATAAGTCCTGACCTCAGAGCTGCTTTTAAAGATAATTGGGTCTTATGCTACTGTTAACAGAAAACCATCCTATGAAACTTTCTGCCCTTTATGCCTCTGAGACTCACAGCACCTTCTCAAGGTGGAGGCCAGCAAGGGGGTTGTAGGGCTGGGTTTCTGATTTAGCAGTCATTGTGAGTTCTCCATTAACTGTATAATGAGTCGATTTTGAATTCTGACATTATGAAACACACTAGCACCATTACCCTCTGGAACAGCATTGCCATGAACATCCCTCTCGAGAAAGCTGAACTTGCCAAGCATTGATTTTTGTTTTAAGAGAGCCAACACCATTTCATTTCTAGGAATCCATCCCACAGACACACTTGCATTTGTGAGAAATGATGCAAGCACTGTGTTATTCATTGTAGTCACGTCTGCAACAGCCAAATATTGGGAACTGCCCAAAAGTCCATCACTGGGGGACTGGAGAGGCAATATATGCACACTTGTACAAGTACACAATAGGCAGGCATTCAAAAGATTGAACTATGCTTCATGTCCAGATGTGAAAGGATTGCCAATATATTAGGTAAAAAAAAAAAAGATGAAAAACAGCTATATATAATGTTGCTACAGATATATGAGATACAGAGAGAGATAGAGATAGAGATAGAGATGGACAGAGACAGGGACAGGGATAGGTACAGGGATAGAGATAAGGATAGAGACAGAGCTAGAGACACATACACACAGATGCTTGTCTGTATAGAATATCTCTGGAAGGATACAGGATAATCAGACACAGCAGTGGTTTCTTGAGAGTGAAAGTGCATGGCTAAAGGCCAGTAGTGGGGAAGAACATTTTCCCTCCTACACATATTAAATTTGCATTACAGGAGAGCACTTGAGATCTTGCTCCCCAGCATATGTCGTCAGTTTGGCTCAAATAAACCCATAAAAATACTGAAAAAAAATAAATAAATTTGTATTACATACATGTGTTGCCATAAATAATTTTATTCAGCAAATATAAACTAAGCTTCTACTGTGTGCAAAGTACATAGCAGTAACCAACAGACAACAATCACTATGCTCCTGCTATCAGGAAGACAGAACACAAACAAGGTAAATATGCAAAATATATAGTCTTGTATGTCAGTCATAAGTGCTAAGGGAAAAGAAAGTAAAGAAAAGTAGCAGGCTTTGAACTGGTGAAGAGTAGTTGAAATTTTAGAGCAGGTTGCTTTACTATTGAGTGAAGAAAGTGAGGAGAGAGGCAGCCCTGTGGGTACAGGGGAAGGCAGTGCAGACCAAAGAAGGGCCAGAACCACAGCGTGTTTGTGTTCCTGGCTGAGGATGAGCGAGATCTATCTGACTGGAGCAAGAAGGGGGAGGAGGAAGTAATGGCTAATGAGCCAGAGAGGTGACGTGGGTCAGATCATTTGGGTCTTGCAGGAAGAAGTTTGGCTTCTACTCTGGGTGAGATAGAAGCCATTGAGGGCTTGGAGGAGAGAAGTGACGTGACCTGACTTGATGCTTTAGTACAATATTAATGGCCACACTGGCTTCTGTATGAAGAATGGATAATGGAGGGAATAGCAGAATCAAGACAAGCAATTAGGAGGCTATTGCAATATCCAAGAAGAGAGATAACAATGATGGCAGTGGGGTTGATTCTCGATACAGTGTGAAGATGGAGCTAGAAGGATTCAGTAACATGTCAGATGGGAGATATGAGAAAAGAGGAGTAAAAAAAATGACACCCAAATTCCTGAATGTGTGTATGTGTGAGTGTGCAAACCAACAGTCAATCTGAAAAAATGGGGAAGCATCTGGAAAGAGAGTATTTTGCCAGATCAGCAGCCCAGGCACATCCAAAGCTAAGACAATCCTCGGTGTCTTTGGTCCCAGAAAAGTCAAGGGAAAGACCAGCTACCACCCAAGAGCACGGCCAGATCATAGGGTCTCTGTGAGTCCTGTTAAAAACAATGGGCTCTGCATCCAAAACACCTGTGTTCTTTTCCTAGGTCTACCACTTACAGGCGGGTGACCTCACATTGCTTCACCTCTCTTGGTATCCGTTTTCTTGTCTGTTAAATGGAGATAGTAACAATATGTTGTACTCCCTCAGGTTGTGGTGCATATGAAGTAGTTTACCTCATGTAAAGGGTTTAGCATTGTACAATATCAGACTCTGTGTTTTCTCAGTCAATATCAATGGAAATTATTTTACTTGTGTCATGGGTTTAACTTTCGGATTGAAGGAAGTAATGTGTGTAAAGCCCTAGGCCTTTGTATTCCCCAAAGGGCCATGTAAACCCAAGAAGCAGATGATGATGATGATATGGTGGTGGTGGTGGTGGTAATGATTAATGCTGTCACCATCCTTGATGACAAGATAAAGTGCAATGATCAACCTTCCTTAGGAGCTCAGAGGGGAAAACCAGGGTAGAGCAGAGGGAAAGCTGGTTAACAAGGAGACAGGAACTTGGTCAACTGACCAAATATTGCTGCTTATCAGGAAACAAGGAAATTTCAAGGCCAGGAGCCAACCGGAGCTCACAGAATTTAAGTTGTTTCAGTCCCACCACCTCAAAGCACTGTCCTTTGTGGGTACCAGTAAATGTGATTGTGGAGGCACCTGTGTGCAGACCTACTTCACACAGATATTCAACACAGATATTCTGCCCCATTACATTTCTTGCAGCACATGGCTACACAGAGTTGAGGGTGGGAGCTGCCCCAGGAGGCACTGCAAATCAAGCCTCGGACACATCACAAGGACAACTGCCTGTTACCATCACGGACCAAGCCAATAATTGTCCTCCATCTTGAAAATGGGTGGCCCGCCTCTGTCCACCAAAGAAGAGGGGTAATGTGGAAAGGGTAAAGACTCACGTGACATGGACACACACACTGAACCCATACACAGAGGTAGATACACAGATACAGCCAATGATAGGCACACACAGATATGCAGACCAGTAGCGGCACAAAGAGACACAAAGACAAGCAGACATCACAAATAAGCACAGCATGACATACAGACGCCATAAAACCATGCACAAGCACATTCACCAAGAAACACGTAAACACATGTGAGAGAGGATGTATGACACAAATATATACAGACAGCACAGTAAGAAATACAAAATGCAGACAGCAGAGATGCAAAGATGCACACATGAATGGATGCACACGTGCATGCACACACACAAACATGCATCACACCGTGCAATGATTAAACTTCAACTAGAAATCAGGATAGAAAAAGTAAAAAAGGAGAATGGTGACAATTCTCCGAGTTCCCAATGCTCAAATTGGACAGACACCCTGCCCCCTCCCAATGCCAATCCTATGTAGCTCTCTATCTGAGCAGTTTGCTCTGCACATAAGCAGTTCTGATTTAGATGATAGATAGAAACCATTTATACAGTTAAACACGGTAGGGGTCTAAACGCTGCTCCCCGCAGAACACCAGATGTGAATAGATGAACATTTGATTGTCCTCGCGCCTGTTTCTGACAAGCTAACAGATAAGAAACCATCCCACTGAATTCCCAGAAAACTGGAGACCATGAATGCAGATAGCAACATGCAGGATGAGCTGGGATTTATTAAGGCAGATTTCTAAATATTAAAGAGATGGCAGCTGGCCGTGCTTTCCTCAGCAGACTTTGTAGGCGGGATATCACTTGATAACCAAGATGAATGAGCAGAGCTTATACTGGGGAATGTTCAGAGCCTGGAGCATCAGGAATGGCCTCATGCAGGCAAGAAACAGACATCATGTGCCCTTCTAGACACTAGAGTGTTTAGAACTGTGGAGGTCCCACTGTCTGAATTGTCTCTTCCTTATCACTGCCTGAAATTCCACTAGGAAGTCTTCCTAAATTCTTTATTAAAATATAAATACATACATGAAAAGACACTCAACAAAACTAGTCATTAGGGAAATGCAAATCAAAACCACAAGGACATAGAGAAATTTGAACTCTCATGCATTGCTGAAGGGAATTTAAAATGGTACAGCTGCTGTAGAAAACAGTATGGCAGTTCCTCAAAAAATAAACACAGGATTACCATATAATCTAGCAATTACACTTCTGGGTATATGCCCTACAGAAGTAAAAGCAGGGACTCAAACATATACTTGTACGCCCATGATCACTGCAGCATTATTCACAATAGCCAAAAGATGGAAGCATCCAATTGTCCATCAACAGATGAGTGGATAAACAAAGTGTAACACACACAGACACAGAGGAGTATTTTTCAGGTTAAATAGGAAGGAAATTTTGACACATACTACAACATGGATGAACCTTAAGAAATTATGTTAAGTGAAAGAAGCCAGTCACAAAAGGACAAATATTTTATGGTTCTACTTTCATGAGGTTTTTAGAGCAGTCAAAGTCATAAAGACAGAAAGTAGAATGATAGTTGCCAGGGGCTGAGGGAGGAGAAATGGAAGTTAGCATGTAATGGGGATACAGTTTGGGATGATGAAGAGAGTTTTGGAGATGGTGGTGGTGGGTGCAAAAGAATATGAATGCACTGAATGCTACAGAACTGTATACTCAAAAATGGTTGAAGTAGTAAATTTTACACTATGTATATTTAACTACTATAATATACATATACTGCATTATGGGTTAATGCATGAAAATACTTTCCTACCAATAAGATCATAACAATTAGTTTGCAGTAAGCAGAGAGCAAGATTCCCTAGGAGGAAAGATGGAAGATCTTAGAATTGTGGTCATGGAGAAACATTCCCAGTGACAGAGGACATCTCCCCATGAACATGCCTTCTATCCTCATCCCAGCTGTCCTACCCTATATCCCAGCACCTACTCATTATCTTCACCTGAGCAAGGTCACTGGGCTCACAGTTAAGACTCTTCCGTTCCCACTGTTCCATCCCAACAAGATCCTAAATCAAGAGAGGGGTTAAGGGAGAAAATGGCCAACCTGAGATAGCCCAGTTGACTAAGTATTCTAAAGGCAGTAAGAAAACTAGCACATTGTGCACGTTATGCACGTGACCCCTGCACTAAGCCTTTTACATTCGTTGTGCGTACTCACTGCAGCTAGATAAGTTGTTATCTCCATTTCGCTGATAAGATCAGAACAGAGGGCATTTTTACATTTGCCCCCAGTTCCACAGCTTGCAAGTGGCAGAGCCAGGATTCAAACACTAGAATACCCACCTATAAAATTACAAAGCCCATGAGATTGTTCTAGTGTTTATGAAACCTAAATGATTATTTATTGGTCCAGGTAAAACAACTCAAGCCACCTAAAAAGTCAATGGCATTTACTTTGTGCTAGAATTATATCAGTGGGTTAGGGAGGTATGGTAAGCAGGATCTAAGGTTATCCTCACCCCATTATCCCTTCCTTCTAATATTCACACCCTTGCATAACCCCCTCTCCTTGACTGTGAGCAAGACTGTAATTTGTTTCTAACCAATTGAATATGACAAAGATGATAGACTGCCCCTTTCACAACTACATTATGTTACGTAAGACTCCATCTTGCTAGCTGACTCACTAGAGACTCTTCTTTCTGGCTTGATTAAGTAAGTGGCTATGTTCAACAAGTTCATGTGGCAAGAAACTTCATGCTGAGGAGCTGAGGGTGGCATCTGGACAACAGCCAGGAAAAAAAACATTTAAGCTACAATATGAAGAAATTGAACTGAATGCCACCAAAAACCACACACATGGGGAAATCAACAATTCTCCAGCTGATCCTCCAATTGCAGCCTCATGAGATCTTAATCAAAGGACCCATCCAAGTTGTTTCTGCATCCCAGATCCACACAACCCATGAGATAACAAAGGTGAATGTTTTAATACTTGGGATGCAGCAACGAAAACCGTATTAGTAAAATACTTCTTCCTGCCCTTTAACCACTCCCACTGACACAGAGCCTTTAGAAACAAGGACATTTTCCTCAGCTCTGAACCCAGTAAGACAAGAAATTGTGGAACCACCATTCTGTCTGAGCAGCTCTGGATTTATGAATGGCTCTACTGCCCATTAGGCTGTGGGAAGGGGCTAGGCTTTGGTTCTGTTCGTGTTTTGAAGTCCATTTGTTTCCATTCCTTGTCAGCAGTTTGCATAAGTGAGTGGTTTTATTTCTTGTGAGAGAGGAGGGAAAACGCACGAGTTACCCCAGCAGTGGAAGATTTGTCAAATAAAGCTTTTAATAATGGGGCTGTTTGACAGTTTTATAGTTCTTCAACTTTCTGGCCATTTGAAGGTGGTAGGTTTTCAATAAAAATGAAGTCCTTTTCCAAGAGAAACTCGGTCCCCTGTTATTTTAAAACAACTGGTCCAGGGTGCACTGAAGCACCTTAATTCCACTACCGAAAGTAAATCTCTCTCCTTTTCCGTATTAATAACTCGGGCAATCCATCAGCCTGAGACGGACTGTGAGCTTTTTGCACTAGTATATACAGGTGGCCTGATGAACCACATCTGTAACTAGACTTGCTGGGTGATCATTAGGCTGTTCCTGAAAATAAATGGCCTGGCCTTCTCTGCAGCTTACTTAAGTACACCAGGGAGGGGCCAGAGGCTCAGACTTCATTCTTTAATTTCCTTGGATTCTTCAGAAGTTCTTCTGGATCAAATGAAGTGGTTCAGAGAATAGACTATGAGGAGAGAGGTAGTATGTTGGATAGGACCCAGGATTTGGAGTCTGAAGACTTTGATTCTAAAATGAACTCGATTACTACCATCACCCCGGCAATGATATGCCCATGGGTTTATCACTTGAATTCTCAGACTCTTAATTTCTCCATTTGTCATGGAGGAACGGTAAAAGAAGATGAAAGCGTGGGTTTAGAAGTCAGAATTCTGGGGCTCAAATCCTGACTCTGTACTCTACCAGAGTGATCATGGGAATATATCTAATCCCTCTGTGCTTGAATTCTCTCATATGAAAAATGTAGTCTCTAACAGGTCTTATAGGCTCAAAAAAGGCAGGGAGGGATATCTCTGTAAATTACTTAGCCAGGTTCTTCTGATTCCTACTAAGCGCTCATTCAATCCTAGTTGTTCTATTATTATTACTGCACTTATTATGACTATGTATGTCATGCCCATCACAATCAAGAAAAATTTTGTTACACCCAGAAATCAGAAATCCACAGTAAGTGCAGAGTCCTTGCTTTGCTAAAGCCCATTCTTTCTGCCCTTAGCAGAGAGGGCACCCAATGTCTGATGGATCTTGTATTGGGCTCAGTGTTTCCATATAATATGTTACTGCAACTGGCATCTCTGAACATCAAGTGATGCTCCAGATCCAGGAGAAATAGCCAAAAGAACAGTTGGCTCTAAAGATAAAGATTCAGCAGTGGGAAGGACTGGAGAGAGGATAATTGTTTTTTATTATAAGCCCTGTGTATAACTTGAATTGTTTTGCAATATGAATCCAGTACTTTGATTAGAAATGTGCTTTTATGATAAGTGAAAAACAAATGAGATAAATGAGATAAAGGATATGTGCCTCAAGGCACTAGAGAGATGCTAGCTGTTACTCAGGTTGACCTGGACATTCAAGTGCATCTTTCACCAAGCCTGAGGTTCTCTTTATCTTCTAGGGCTGAAGAATCATCAATGACCACAGAGCAGTTCCCAAGACTCAGTTTCCAGAAAGAATATACACTCAAGTCCTCTCCTCTCCAAAGTCCCAAAGCTACTCCCTACAACAGGTTCTGTACCTTCCTGACTCCTGCAATTCTCAACAGAAGCACCAAGACCCATCCTCACTTTGTATCACAGTTCCTTACCCACACTCCACCAATGCTGATGTTCCAGGCCCTGTGAAACCTTCCATGTGCCAGGATGTGCTCTCCAGTAATGCCCTTCTTCCTGTAACCTCCTGTACCCAGAGCCTCTTTATTCTCATGGCATAAACACAGAGTCCTATTGTCCTATTGCATCCAGAGCCACCAATTCAATCCCCATCCATTGACAAGTGCACCTATCACAGGTGTAAACTGTTGCCATCATTCTCTTACTCTTCATCATCTCCATTATCATTCTCATTACCAATTTCCCTCCTTAATAAGTCAGAAATTCCAGCTCCACCTGCAGATCCCTCTGTTGGTGCTCAGCAACCACTTATTTTTCATGTTACAATGAGTTTAATAGTTCAGTACACTCCCTTCTTAGCCCTTGTCTTTCCAGGCTGAAAGGACAGTCTGCATTATATTAAAATCACTTTTAACAATTAAGTTTTTGAATCTCATCATTTTTTTAAACATGTTGACCCTTTACTTGTGTCTTTCAGAACTCAGTCCCTCCCTTCTGTCAGTGGCCACAGTCCCTGCTTACTGGTCTCCTGGCCATCTTCCCTCCGTCTCCAGCTGTCTGCCAATGAGTTAACTCTGCCCAGGGCCTCTGCTCTGGCAGGGGAACCTGCTTGGAACAATATGGCTCCATTATGATCCCTCTCTGTCATTCCTTTCTGGAATTTAATTGGATTTTTCTCTTCTCTTTGTTAGTCGAAATCACATAATAAAAATCTCACCGAGCGCAATCACTTTTCATCGGCACCAGTCCAACGTGTGCCGTGATGAGGTTTGATAGAAAAGAGGCTCTCTACTATTCCACACAGGAAATAAGTATTTGACTTGCAACCAAGACTTTATTTATGAAGTGGCTTAACCCATGCAATGCCCTAGAGGGGAACGTCTCCACCTGCCTACTTATGTGGAGGTCAATTCATCAGCAGCTTTCACAAAGGAATCCTGCATGTAAAATTGTTTTGGGATTTGAGAAGGGCAGAGTTTTGTAAAGTGAAGGCCACAAACTACCTAAATCTGAATTTCCTGGAGTGCCTGATAAAAAGTCAGATTCCTACACCCAACCTTAGGACTGTTGAGTCCAGATCTCTTGTGGATCAAACCTGAGAGCCCATCATTTTAACAATAAAGCCGTGGTTCTCAGATCTTAGTGCACATCGGTTAATATTCTAAGGAGTGAGGGGGGAGGCCCTAAAGTGGAAATTTTCTGGATGAAATTTTAAAAAGAGGAAATATCAATACTTGGTATCCCATCAGACTCTTGAATTACAGCACTATAAGTCACCATGAAGACATTTCACCCCTCCCACATGAATAACCTCTCCATTTAATTTTACCTTTATTTCTTCCCTGTCTTTGTGGAAGTTTAGTTGGCCTTCTCAAAAGTTGGATACTAGCCCTGGCTGGTGTAGCTCAGTGAATTGAGTGCAGGCTGAGAACCAAGTGTTGCTGGTTCAATTCCCAGTCAGGGCACATGCCTGGGTTGCAGGCCAGGTCCCCAGTGGGGGCCATGTGAGAGGCAACCACACATTGACATTTCTCTCCCTCTCCTTCTCCTTCTCTTCCCTTCTATCTAAAATTAAATAAATAAAATCTTTTTTTAAAAAAAGTTGGATACTAGACTCAGGGAAAAGATTTAGCGGTTTGGATTATTTTTAAATACATAGTTATATTACATATACGTATACACATACCTATAGATAAATAAAAACATCAGTTCTGAAATATTTAAGCAGTCGATATTGCAGATTGGTATTGATGTGCAAAGCAATTAATTATGCATCATTTCAGTTCTTATTCCTGCTGATCTAAGGCCAAAAGATACCCTGAATTTTCAAAAATAAGGACCTATTTTGGGAGCAGTCAGGACTAGTGAAGGAAAACCACAAAAGAGAAAGTTGGTGAAAATTCCACAAATGAGTCAGAGAGTCCTTGAAGTCTTAAGAAGGAAAAAGTTTGTCTTTTTCAATTGCTTTAATATTCTCCAGGACCTCCTGTTTTGAAATAAACAGACTTGTCTAGACCTGTGTAGGTGTACTCATTGTAGAATTTGAGTTTTAGAGACTCTCCCCCACCCACAATACTCCCAAACCTGTTGGCTCTGTAATGCTTGACAAAGTCAGATTTAACTTGGCTTCCAAAATTCAGCTATCTAATATTCTCTGCACAGGCAGTATCGAAATAATGCTATAATTAATATCAAGTATGAAGTTCATTTTTTTTTCTTCACCTATTTCCTTATGGTAAATTTCAGAGGTAGGCCTTACTTCTGCACCTACTTGGGGAGTAATAAGTTAGAAAAAAATTTTTTTGGCTTTGGATGCATATTTTCCTTTAGCTTTCCAAAAAGTGTCATATCACTTGTAGTAATTTTCAATTGCTGTTGTAACAAATTACTACACACTTAGCAGCTTAAAACAACACAAGTTTATTTTTTTACATTTTTATAGAGATCCAACATGGGTTTCATTGGACTGAAATCAAGGTGCTGGCAGAGCTGCACTCCTTTTGGAGGCTCTAAAGGAAAATTCGTTTTCTTGCTTTTTTTTTTTCCAGCTTCTAGAAGCTGTCTACATTCATTGGCTAGAAGCCCCTCCCAGCCAAAGCCAGGGATATAGCATCTCTCTGACCCTGCTTTTATCATCTCATCTCTTTCTTTGACCCTCCTAGCTCTGTCTTCCAACTCTAAGGGCCCTTGTGATTACATTGGGCCTACCCAGATAATCCAGGGTAATCTCTTTATTTTATGTTCACCTGATCATCAACCTTAATTTCATGTCTAACTTTAATTCCCCTTTGCCATGTAAGGTAACATATTCACAGGACCATTGCTATCCTACCAGACTATTTATTATTTCCATCTAGAAGCACACAATTAAGATGCATTCACCAAAGCTTAGCATCTTCGTTATTATCACCTTTTAATGAATTTAGAAGCTAGTACCAAGGAGCACTTTGTCACAGGTGGGGGCCCAAGGAGCAGAGCCTGAGATGGGGATTAGTGAGCAGGACATTGATCAGGGTGCTCTAGGGAACATTACCCGCTGAAAGGTGGGGAAGGAGGCAGGATTTGGATGAGGGAAATTGAAGCTATGATACAGGCTCAGCAAAGCCCTCAGGTAACTCCACTCTGGAGGTGGGACGTCTGTCAGGTTTGTCCCAAGCCAGGGGAGGGCACTGAGCCCTGCTATTACACACTGGACAAGGGTGCCCAGAGCAAAATAGGTTTTTTCAGCTGAGACCAGCCCCCAGGAAAGCTATAATCTCACACATACATAGCCTTGCAGATAGCTTAGCATAGACTAACTTTTATTTAAAATTTGTAACTTGGCTTAGAGTAACCTATAAACACACTTAGATCACCTCAATTGTTATATGTTAACCGCATCCTATGATTTGCTAAGACTTTAACAGAAGGGCTGAGACTTAATTAATTAAACTTTCTTACCTACCTTTGCCATCCCTAACATTGACAGTTGCCAGACCTGTCTTTTCTGGGAGATGCTAAGGACAATTAGCAGAACC
Source organism: Micronycteris hirsuta (assembly GCA_004026765.1). NCBI lineage: Eukaryota > Metazoa > Chordata > Mammalia > Chiroptera > Phyllostomidae > Micronycteris > Micronycteris hirsuta. The sequence continues at coordinate 25,929 of PVJI01004790.1, read as the reverse complement.
AGGGGACTAATCCAGCTCAAATCACCCTGTGCTGGTTGAAACATCTGACCTCCTCATGAACTTTTCTCATTATAAACTAAAATCTCCTCCCAGGGATGAAGATTTTTCCACCATTTTTGAACATGTAATGTTATGTATAAGCATGTTTGCTAACTATGCATGTACAGATAGTTCCCCACCTATGCACGTGATGACGAAGCTCACCTTGATGTTTATGCATGATTTCCTGGAATAAAGGCGGATCTGATCCTTTGTGTCTGGGACGCACTGCTCTGGGAAAGCTGCCCAGTGTGTTCCTTGCTGGCCAGCTTGCAATAAATTTCCTTCTCATAAAATTATCTCGGAATTGTCTTTGGGCTGGTAACTACTGGTAACTACAGTCAGAGCAAGGCTTCACTGCAGAGGGAGCATCTGAACTGTGCATTGTGGCATCTGCACATACCTTGCAAAGAAAAAATGCAATCTTGATTAAGGTTGAACACGAAGTGTGGCAGTGAATCTCTTTTTGATTAGCTCTTTTTGCCTCTCTCATCTGCCTTTTCACTTCTGTTTCTGGCCCTTGCTTTCACTTGGGCTCAGTTTGGCTGCTTTCAAGTTACCAAGAGCCACAAATACCTGTATTTCCCTGATCAGAATCTTGCTTATTCTTCACACCCTGATTCACATCTCAGAACTTGATTCACATCTCAGGTTTCCTTCTTCTTTCTGGACAATCTTCTTCCTCTGTCTAGTCCTCCTCTGCCTTTTGCAATGGAGGCCTGTTTTCTCACTGGGTTCCTATTTTTTATTTTTTTCAACTGACACTGAAAGCATCACCTGCCTTCTCCAAAGCAAGGCAGATGGTTTTGAACCACAACTGACATAGGTTAAGCTCTGCTAAACTCGGTGACATGAGGATAATAAATTAAAGGTCAACCCATTCCTTCACAGGGTTGCTATTGAAAAAATCCTAGAAATATACTAAATTCACATGAATTGGAATTTTATGTCAAGGCTACAGAAGAAATGCCAGAGTTGGAATAAAGGTCTGTTTCCAAGAGCGTTATTCAGACAAAGACTGACTTCGATGATTCATCTCCGACCCGAAGTCTCCTTCATCAGACGTGGGTTCATCCCTCTGCCTGCAGCATAGATGGTCATCACAGAGCCCCACCCTCATCCCCAGCTAGTGTCTTAGTCCAGCAGCAGACACTAGTCCAGTGTCCATTTGGGAGAATTTTGCAAAGCTTCTCTGAGAAATGAGTTTCCATCTTCCCAAGGCAGCAATACTCAGAGTGACGAAGAACTGACCCCCAGGTCAACAGTCAAGAATGAGTGCAGCCCTGTTAGCACCAGAAAACACTAACGAGGGACCTGGCTCTGCTGAGACGAAAGACGTTCTGCCACCCTGGGTTAAGCTGCTACAATGAAATGTTGCACAGGCCCAGCCGGGAATGCATTCCTAACTGTTGCATCCATTAGCATTTTACAGAACACCAGCATGCATGTTATCTCATTTTGATCCATCAACAACCCTGTCAGGTAGGTATGGCAGAGATCATGATTCACATGGCAATTTTGTTTCTCTATGCAAGATAGCATGTACACCATGCAGCCATCACTGGGCCAGACTGTCAGGGAGGGAGTGTAGACCCAGGTGGCCCAAACAAGCCAGTTCTGACCCTTAGGCCACCACAAACACAGCCAGAATCCAGAAGGTGGTGCAAAATATGTCTTTCTTTCTCCATCAAGTCTCCTTTCAGTCTTAAGCATGAATCTCTAATGGAACCAGAAAGTCCTTCGCACCCATCTTCCTTCTCCGTCTTGTACAATTCTGGATTTTGTGTTTCTCCTGGTTTGGGCTTTCATCCCGCCCTTGCTTGGAATGAAAATTGTTTTTCTTCCTAGAAGCCAAAGCAAACAAAACTCATTTTCCCTGGATTTTTTAAATCCCCTCATTCCCATGCCTCTTCCTTCCTTCTCTGTCCTGGGAAATACACTTGCCCCTCTGGCTGAGGCTAGCAGGTCCCATGTGCCCCCTATCCGGAATGAAGCAAATACACTGACAAGGCTCTCCTTTGGTAACACCGATCACCTCTCGTAATGGCAAAGGGTGATATACTACAGAACTCACCCATCAGCAATGAGAATGGAGAGAAGCAGAGGACCCTCTCTTTCTACCTGTTTGCTACTGAAAATGTACAAAATGCAGAGAAGTAGGAAAGACACCAGTAATCTCACCAATCAGTGGTAATCACTACTAACCATTTGATGTCATTCCTTTTAATCTCAATTATTTTTTAAACAAAATAGGACTCATGCCATATATAAATTTTCATCCTACATTTCTATACATAATTTTTAACTATAGCATTTCCTCATGTCATTAAACATTCCTTGAAAGTGTGACATTTTAATGGCTGTAGTATTCCATTATCTAAAGGTTATGTTACTACAATTACCTGTTTCCAAGACTACATTTGTATTCTGTGTGAATGGTGCCCCCTGGAGTTGTGCAACAAGGTAGCCATATTAATTACATACCATTATAAGTAATCATGGCCATTTTAACTTGTGGGAAAGGAACTCTTAGTGACTTACATTCTTAATGCCAGTGAGTAGTGTAACTAGAAATCCAACTCTCTTAGCCAGTTCGGGCTGCTTTAACAAAATGTCAAAAACTGGGTGATCTAAGCAACCAACATTTATTTATCATACTTCTGGAGGCTGGGAGTCCAAGATTAAGGTGCAGACCTGATTGGGTTCTGGTGAGAGCCCTCTTCCTGGTTGCAGACTGCCAAATTATTTTATCCCCACATGGCAAAAAGAGAGCCAGAGAGCTCTCTGGATTCTCTTTCATAAAAGCACTCATCCCATTCATGAGGGATCCACCCTCATGGCCTAATCCCCTCCCAAAGGCCCCACCTCATAACACCATCACATTGGAGGTCGGATCTCAACATATGAATTTGGGGTAGACCCCATCATTCAGTCTATACCACCCAGCCCACTCACTCATCTGCAATAACCTGCAGGTTACATGGAGTCTCTAGTTCTAGTGACTCACACCTGCAAAACCCAAGGGATAGGCAAGGAAGAGCAGGGTTGAACTGGGCATCATTACAATAATGACAATAACAAACACCACAAACACTTTGGGTGGATGTTGGTATGTCTCAAGTTCTTTATCAGGAGACATAAGTTATTTTATTTTAATCCTATGTAGGTGTATTGCTATAATTATTACCATGATTAGAATAATTACTTTTAAGGATAAAAGCACTGAAATCAGAGAAGGGAGGTAGCTTCATCAAAGTCACATTGTTAGGAAGTGTAAATTCTTGAATACCATCTAAGTCAGGGATGTCAAACTCATTTTCACCGGGGGCCACATCAGCCTCATGGTTGCCTTCAAAGGGCTGAATGTAATTTTAGGACTGTATAAATGTAACTACTCCTTAACTGTTAAGGGAGAGCTTGGCTCTGCTGCCAGGTAGAAATAAGGTGCCAGGCCAGACAAAACAAGGTGGAGGGCCAGATTTGGCCCACGGGCCTTGTGTTTGCCACCTGTGATTTAAGTCATCTCAGTCTGCAGAGACCTTTGGCTGCTATCCTCAACTGAATTTGGGCCTTACATCTAGAAAATGAATTTGACTTCCCTTCTCCGAGTTCTGAAAGTGATTCCTTTCATCCAGTCAGAACTCCATTGTCAGAACTTTCTAGAACATCTTTCCAATAATTCTCTGAGGGTTTATAAGATACAGATATTCTATAGCAGAGACTTCCAGCAAAGATGGAGGCATAGGTAGATACACTTTGTCTCCTTGTACAATCAAAAGAATGACAACAACAAATTTAAAAACAAAAAATAACCAGATCTGCCAGAAAATAGAACTGTATGGAGGTCCGACAACCAAGGAGTTAAAGAAGAAACATTCATCCAGATTGGTAGGAGTGGCAGAGGTGGACAGCGAGGGTGGAGAGGACACATGGCAAGGTGCCAGCTGGAGGACTGGGTTGGCAAGATGGCAGCTGGTGGTCCCACATTTCTGTGAGGATAAACCAGAGGGATAACTGGGGAGCAAGACAGACCATGCAACCTAGAGTTCCAGTGCAGGAAAAGAAAGCCTCAAAACTTCTAGCTGTAAAATCCTGTAGGGAATGTGGCAGTGGGAGACACTCCCAGCCTCAAAAGAGAGCTCTTTGGAAAAAACCCACAGGGTCCTAGAATGTACACAAACCCATCCACCTGGGAATCTGAACCAAAAGGGCACAATTTGCTTTTGGGCAGCAGGGGGAAGTGACTGAAAGCTGGCTGAGAGCCAAGCAATCAGTATTGTTCCTTCTCTGTCCCCTCTTCCACATACAGTACCACAACTCAGAGACCTGAGTTGCCTTGCCCTGGTGAGTACCTAAGGCTCTGCCCTTTACTACATAATAAGTGTCTTGAGACAAAGAAATATGGCCCAAATGAAATAACAGAACAAAGCTACAGAAAAAATACAACTAAGTGATGAAGAAAGAGCCAACCTATCAGATGCACAGTTCAAAACACTGGTAACCAAGATACTCACAAAAACGGTCACAAAATGGAGAAAAAAAATGAAGACTATGCAAAGTGAAATAAAGAAAAATAGAGAACCAACAATGCAGAGAAGGAAACTGGGACTCAAATCAATGATTTGGAACTGAAAGAAGAAATAAACCTTCAACTGGAACAGAATGAAGAAATAAGAATTCAAAACAATGAGGAGATGCAGAGGAACCTCCAGGATAACTTTAAACATTCCAACATCCAAATCATAGGGGTGCCAGAAGAAGAAGCAGGCCAAGAAATTGAAACCTTATTTGAAAAAATAATTAAAGAGAACATCCCCAATCTGGCAAAGGAAATAGACTACCACAAAGTCCAGAAAGCTCAGAGAATCCAAAAGAAGTCAGACCCAAGGAAGCACACATCAAGGTACATTATAATTACATTACCCAAGATTAAAGATAAGGAGAGAATCTTAAAAGCAGCATGAGAAAAGGAGACAATTACCTACAAAGGAGTTCCCATAAGATTATCAGCTGATTTCTCAAAAGAAACCTTGCAGGCAAGATGGGGCTGGAAAGAAGTATTCAAAGTTATGAAAGGCAAGGACCTACATCCAAGTTTATTCTATCCAGCAAAGCTATCATTTAGAATGGAAGGGCAGATAAAGTGCTTCCCAGATAAGGTCAATTTAAAGGAGTTCATCCTCACCAAGCCCTTTTTATATGAAATGTTGAAGGGACTTATCCAAGAAAAAGAAGATCAAAACTATGAACAGTAAAATGACAACAGACTCATAACTATCAAGTACTGAACATAAAACAAAGACAAACTAAGCAAACAACTAGAACAGGAACAGAACCACAGAAATGGAGATCACATGGAGTGTTACAGTGGGAGGGTGGTAGGGGGAAAATGGAGGAAAAGGTACAGTGAATAAGAAGAGTAATTCATATGTACAAAATAGGCTGGGGAGGTTAAGAATAGTATAGGAAATGGAGAAGCCAAAGAACTTATATGTATGACCCATGGACATGAACTAAGGGGTGGGAGGAAGGCTGGTGGGAGGGGGTTGTAGGCAGAGGGGAATAAAGGGGAGAAAAAATGAGACAACTGTAATAGCATAATCAATAAAACATACTTTTAAAAAAATCTAAAAAAAGAAGATATTCTATAGAAGCTCTGTCTAAAAGAACAATAATGTAAGCCGCCTCTGTCATTTTAAATTTTCTAGCACTACATTAGACAAGTAAAAAAAGACAGGTAGTATACATTTTAAAATCATATTTTATTTAACCCAAGATATCCAACATACTGTCATCTCAATATGTGACAATAACCATATTTTGAGCACTCAAAAACTACATATGGTTGGTGGCTATCATACTGGATACTGTAGTGGACAGCACAACTACAGGATAGAATTCAGTGTGCACTAAAATAAACTGGAAATCTTATTGGATTCACTAAAAAGTTCATTTGCTTTTTCCATAAGGGGTTTCTAGTAGCACTTAGTTGTCTTTAATTTCATTTGGAACAATTTTGTTAGATTGTATTGTGACAGCTGTCATATCAGTGTGCTTTTTTTTTTCAGTGTGCATTTTTAAAAAACCTTATCACTTGAACAGACACTTCTCCAAGGACATACAAAGGGCCCGGAGAAATATGAAAAGATGCTCAGCATCTCTAGCCATCAGAGAGAAGCAAATTAAAACCACAATGAGATATCACTTCATGCTGGTCAGAATGGCCATCAGAAACAAATCAAAAAACAAGTGTTGGAGAGGATGTGGAGAAAAGGAAAACCTAGTGTGCTGTTGGTGGGAATGCAGACTGGTGAAGCCACTGTGGAAAACAGTATGCAATTTCCTCAAAAAAATAAAAATGGAACTGCCTTTTGGCCCAGTGATTCCACTGCTGGGATTATACCCTAAGAACGCTGAAACACCAATTCAAAAGAACCTATGCACCCCAATGTTCGTAGCAGCATAATTTACAATATCCAAGTGCTGGAAACAGCATAAGTGCCCATCAGTAAATGAATGAATCAAAAAACTATGGTACATTTACACAATAGAATACTACGCAGCAGAAACAAAGAAGGAGCTCCTACCCTTTGTGACAGCATGGATGGATCTGGAGAGCATTATGCTAAGTGACATAAGCCAGGCAGTGAAAGATAAATACCGTATGATCTCACCTATAAGTGAAGCCTAATGAACAAAACAAACAAGCAAGCAAAATATAACCAGAGGCATTGAAATTAAGAACAAACTGACAGTAACCAGAGGGGAAGTAGGAGGAGACAATGGGGAGAAAAGGGGAAGGGTTTTCAAGAACATGTATAAAGACACATGGACAAAACCAAAGGCAGGTATGATCAAGGGTGGGAAGCGGGGATGGCTTGATTGAGGAGGGGAGTGATGGGGGAAATGGAGACAACTGTACTTGAACAACAATTTTAAAAAGTGAGCAACCCCCACTCCAAAAATAAAAAACCTTATCAAAACTGGTAGATTTTATACTTCTGGTCAAAATGAAGGCGTAGGTAGACACACTGTGCCTCCTTGCACAACCAAAGGAAGGACAACAATTTAAAAACAAAAAACAACCAGAACTGACAGAAAATCAAACTGTATGGAAGTCCAACAACCGAGGAGTTAAAGAAGACACGTTCACCCAGACCGGTAGAAGGGGCAGCCAGGCGGAGAGGACTTGTGGCAAGGCTGCAGCTGGCGGACCCTGCGAGACCTTGGTTGGTGGACCCAGCATGCCCATGGCTGGTGGAGCGGGTGGTCCCACATTCAAGTGCAGATAAAGGAACAACTGGGGAGCAAAACAGACCACGCAGCCCAGGGTCCCAGCACAGGGAAATAAAGCCTTAAACCATTGATTGAAAACACCTGTGGGGGGTTGACGTGGCAGCGGGAGTAACTCCCAGCCTCACAAGAGAGTTCGTTGGAGAGATCCACAGGGTCCTAGAACATACACAAGTCCACCACCTGGGAATCAGCACAGGAGGACCCAATTTGCTTGTGGGTAGCAGGAGAAGTGACTGAAAGCCAACAGAGAGCAGAGCAAGTGCCATTGTTCCCTCTCAGACCCCTTCCCCAGAGACAGCATCACAATGCAGCAACAGGGTTACCCTGCCCTGGTGAACACCTAAGGCTCTGCCACTTATACATAACAGGTGCGCCAAGAAAAAAAAAATGTCCCAAATGAAAGAACGGATCAAAGCTCAAGAAAAAAATACAACTAAGCCATGAAGAGATAGCCAACCTATCAGATGCACAGTTCAAAACACTGGTAATCAGGATGCTCATAGAATTGGTTGAATTTGGTCACAAATTAGATGAAAAAATGAAGGTTACACTAAGTGAAATAAAGGAAAATGTACAAGAAACCAATAGTAATGGGAAGGAAACTGGGACTCAAATCAACGGTGTGGACCAGAAGAAAGAAAGAAACATTCAACCAGAAAAGAATGAAGAAAAAAGAATTCAAAAATATGAGGGGAGGCTTAGGAACCTCCAGGACATCTTTAAACATTCTAACATCCAAATCATAGGGGTGCCAGAAGGAGAAGAGGAAGACCAAGGGATTGAAAATGAAAACTTATTTGAACAAACAATGAAGGAGAACTTCCCCAAGCTGGTGAAGGAAATAGATTTCCAGGAAGTCCAGGAAGTCCAGAGAGTCCCAAAGAAGTTGGACCCAAAGAGGAACACACCAAGGTATGTCATCATTGCATTATCCAAGATTAAAAATAAGGAGAGAATCTTAGAAGCAGCAAGAGAAAAGAGGACAGTTATCTACAAAGGAATTCCCATAAGACTGTCAGCTGATTTCTCAAAAAGAGACCTTGCAGGCAAGAAGGGGCTGGAAAGAAGTATACCAAGTCATGAAAAGCAAGGACCTACATCCAAGATTACTCTATCCAGCAAAACTTTCATTTAGAATGGAAGGGCAGATAAAGTGCTTCTCAGATAAGGCCAAGTTCAAAGAGTTCATCATCACCAAGCCCTTATTATATGAAATGTTAAAGAGATTTATCTAAGAAAAAGAAGATAAAAAATATGAACAGTAAAATGACAGCAAACTCAGAGTTGTTAAAACCTCACCTAAAACAAAAGCAAAAGCAAACTAAGCAAACAATTAGAACAGGAACAGAACCACAAAAATGGAGATCACATGAAGGGTTATCAACAGGGGAGTGGGAGAGGGAGAGAGGGGGGAAAGGTACAGAGAATAAGTAGCATAAATGGTAGGTAGAAAGTAGACAGGGGGAGGTTAAGAATAGTATAGGAAATGTAGAAGAAAAAGAACTTATATGTATGACCCACGGACACGAACTAAAGGGGGAAAATGTGGTTGAGGGGGCTTGTGGTGTGGAGGGGAATAAAGGGGGGAAATGGGACAACTGTAATAGCATAATCAATAAAATATATTTTAAAAAACTGGTAAATTTTGTGTAGCTATTTTAATATTGAAGATGGAAGAAAATACATATTTGTGGCATATTATGCTTTTTTTTTACTTCAAGAAAGGTAAAAAGGCAACTGAAACACACAAAAAAAATTTGTGCAGTATATGAAGAAAGTGCTGTGACTGATTGAACATGTCAAAAGTGGTTTGCAAAGTTTCATGCCGAAGACTTCTTACTGGATGATGCTCCATGGTTGGGTAGACCAGTTGAAGTTGATAGCAATCAAATCAAGCTGTTAATTGAGAACAATCAACATAATACCATACAGAATATAGGCAACATATTCAAAATATCCAAATCGATAAAATTATTGTTGAAAATGAAAAAAAAATGTGTCTTTTATTTTTCAGAAGAAACTAAACAGACTTTTTGGTCAAGCTGGTATTTAAAACACAAACTCCTGGGACCCATTCTTACAGATTTTGATTCAGTAGATCAGTGACAGGACCAAGGAATCTTTATTTCTAACAAGTTCCCCCTCAGGTCACTCTAATGAGAATGGTCTGTGGAACACATTTGGAGAAACTCAGGTGTAGGAGGCTTTCGGGGGGTTCACCTGACCATCGGACACAAAATAACCTGAGAAACCACAGCATCATTGTAGTGATATCTACCTCCCCAAGAGGATATACCACTGCAATTTTTGCTCTTCACTGACTCAAACTGAACAGGTGTACTTGATACATGCATATTACAATGCAGGTGCCCCCATGCCAGGATGGCCTCATTCACTGTTCCATTATGACCTATTTCTTCAAATGATGTATAAGGTAAAATATTAATGATCCTACTGAAATCAGGAAGGAGCTCATACAGAACCCCATTCCTTTCCAAGCAAAACAACTTTAAGTGGTTGTACATTTGCATAATGGCTTCTCTTTGTTTTATTTATGGCCTACTAGTTAAGTAAGAATACATTCTTTATACAAACTTGTCTCTGCGCTTGGACCCAGGTATAAGCAAGTATAAAGATAAGAATGATCAGACATTTGGATTTTCCCCTGTGTTAGTGTTTCCCAAAGTGGGGTCTCAGAACCATACAGGGCAGTGATCCTAGAAATTTAACAGCCAGACCAGCAGATTCCCAGGGTATTACTCCAGAACAGATTTCAATGGCCAAGAATTTCCACAGGACCAGCACTCCCCTCACCCTGGTAGCTCGGATGCAAGTGGTTAGGGTGAAACTAATGGAATCCATACGTATCCCACTTGCTTTCTCAGCATGAATATACAAAATCAGTAACACTTTGTCTTTCTCCTTTTACTAGAATTATATGTGTAGTTTGAATAGATTTCCAGTTATAAAATATTTTAATAAATATGAGGATATCGAGGAAAGTTGGATTTCATTTCAAATGTGATAAAATCCTTGAGAGAATTTTGATGAGGAGGGTAGAATAACCTTACTAACTTTTTTAGTGATTGTTTTAGCTTCTATGGAGAATAGATTCAGAGGAGGAAGCAGAAGAGTGAGGCAGGGGACCAGTAAGGTTTTCGAACTAGCCAACTGGTTAACTGCTAAAGTATACACAAGCCAAATTCCACTTTAACAACATCCTATCTAAGGATGTTGATAAGCTGGGGTGTGCTGGATCAAATTCAATTCACCCTGCCTCTAATGTAACATGTCAGGTGGGTCTTCCCTGCCACAATCACTCTCTAAGATCACACACACCACACACTGCCCAAGACCCCATAACAATTTCCAAGCATACAGCAGTCTATACTCAAAAGTAGGATAAAGTTTAACTTTAAGTGGCTCAGTTCTGCCACTACATCCATTTTATATTGCCAAAAGTAAACTTATCTTGGTCTGAAGCATCTGCATTATGGTTACTTTGCTGTACTTAGAGATTCTCCAAAACTGTGGGGAAGGATTTGTTGAGCATTCACACATCTATTGTTCCCTCCAAAATGGTCCTTCCCAAAGAAATATAAGGACTGTCCATTAAGCAAATTTTGAACTCCTCCCAAAAACTAAAAACTACTAGCACATCCAAGTCAGCAATTCCTTCCAGATTTCAAAATGTAAGCCCTGAGCCCTGGCTGGTGTAGCTCAGTGGATTGAGCGTGGGATGTGAACCAAAGGGTCACTGGTTCGATTCCCAGTCCTGGCACATGCCTGGGTTGCAGGCCAGGTCCCCAGTGGGGGCCACATGAGAAGCAACCACACATTGATGTTTCTCTCCCTTTCTTTCTCCCTCCCTTCCCCTCTGTCTAAAAATAAATAAATAAAATCCTAAAAATAAAATAAAAAAAAAATAAACATAGTGCAAATACAAAAAAAGATGTAAGCCCTGGCCAGTGTGTGTGTGTGTGTGTGTGTGTGTCAAAGCAATGAAAAGAGTGTCCCCGGGTGAGGATTTTTTTAAAAAAGGAAGCTCGCCTCTTCACTTGACATCCCGTTACTCTAATGTAAGGTGCCAATAGGCTAATGAGGACAGGTAGCAAGCCAGCTTTGTTGTTTTCCTGAGCATCTTCACAGATGGTTGTCTTTTACCACATCTGGAAGGCATTTTCAGTCTGAGGCACTGCTTACTGAGTTTGTCTGCACACGGACAGACGGTATGAGATTTCTAGTCAATTTTTGGAGGTGAAAAAGCAACTAAACTACTTTGACCACTTCAAAGATCATGAATCACTGGCTTCACTAACACTCACTTCAACTGGGTCTTGAATGCCAGTTCATTTTGAAACCCAATGTATTACTGAGTGATGTTTAAAATCTTTCTTCTCCTTGTAAGACATTGGCAGCCATAGCAGGTGAGGATATCTTTCATATGTTTCCAATCAAAATAGTGACGACTGCTGTATGGAATTTAACACTAACTGAGTAGAAGGAAAGACCGGGCCCTTTATCAGTGGGTTCCATTCCTATCTTTGGAATGTCAGGTACGATGTGTAAAGGGTGCTGTCTTCCTCATTGGCGTGTTTCTGGGACAGTTCCTGGATAAACCACGTTAGTGGACAAGGAAGAAAAGTAGGAGAAGAAGGGACAAGGAGACTAGGATGTTGAAGAGGTCAGTTGTCATGTGGAAGCCTGATTAGTGGTGGCTGTCCCAGGATTCAGCCTCTCTGTGTCATCCACGTGGGAAAAGCCTAATAAATCCCTTCTCCTTGAGCATGTCTGCTTCTAACTCCATAAATCCAGGAGGCAAAGGGAAATGGCATTTCTCACTTCTCCTGCTTGCACAAATTCCTTGGCCCTGCACTAATCGGTGGCCCAGTTCACACACTAATACTTTGCTCTTCATTCCTCCGAAATCTTTTTTCACCACTCCAAGGCCATCTTCTCCAATGTAAGTAGTTAACATTTACCACATTTGAAGTACTTTGCATTTATTATCTCATCAAACCCTTGCCAAACAGAGAGGTGTGAGCACCCCAATTTTATATAGGAATAATGGGAGAACCTAAAATCAATTTGCACCAATTTATATAGCAACCAGCTGCACATTAGAGTGTCGGCTCATCACACCCCAGCCAGTACTACATCTTATAATGTTTTAATTGGCCAATTTGATAGGTAAAATTATGCTTCATTGTTCTCCCAGTTTCAATTTTTTTATGCCTATTAAAGATGAACATTTTCCTTTATATGCTTATAGACCATTTGTATGTCTCGCTTTGGAAATCAATTTTGATGCCTTTGCACATTTTTCTTTTTGATTTTTAAACATTTCTTGGTGTTGTGCCCTGGCTAGTGTGGCTGAGTGGATTGAGTGCTGGCCTGTGAACTGAAAGGTTGCTGGTCTGATTCTGGACAGGGCCCAGACCAGGGTATGCCTGGGTTGCGGACCAGATCCCCAGTTGGGGGTGTACAACCAATGGATGTTTCTCTCCCTCTTTCTCCCTTCTTTCCCCTCTCTCTAAAAATAAATAAAGTTTTTTTAAATATATTTTATTGATTATGCTATTACAGTTGTCCCATTTCCCCCTTTTCTTCCCCTCCACCCCCACATCCCCCCATTCCTCGCCCTTTAGTTTTTGTCCATAGGTCATACACGTAAGTTCTTTGGCTTCTACATTTCCTATACTATTCTTAACCTCCCCCATATGTTTTCTACCTGCCATTTATGCTACTTATTCTCTGCACCTTTTCCCCTCTCTCCCTCTACCACTCCCCTGTTGATATCCCTCCATACCTTATATAAATACCTTTAACATTTCATATAATAAAGGCTGGGTGATGATGAAGTCCTTGAACTTGACCTTATCTGAGAAGAATTTTATCTGCCCTTCCATTCTAAATGAAAGTTTTGCTGGATAGAGTATTCTTGGATGTAGGTCCTTGCCTTTCATGACTTGGTATACTTCTTTTCAGCCCCTTCTTGCCTGAAAGATCTCTTTTGAGAAATCAACTGACAGTCTTATGGGAACTCCTTTGTAGGAAACTGTCTCCTTTTCTCTTGCTGCTTCTAAGATTCTCTCCTTATTTTTAGTCTTGGGTAATGTAATGATGATATGCCTTGGTGTGTTCCTCTTTGGGTCCAACTTCTTTGGGACTCTCTGAGCTTCCTGGACTTCCTGGAAGTCTATTTCCTTCACCAGCTTGGGGAAGTTCTCCTTCATTATTTGTTCAAATAAGTTTTCGATCCCTTGGTCTTCCTCTTCTTCTGGCACCCCTATGACTTGGATGTTGGAACATTTAAAGATGTCCTGGAAGTTCCTAAGCCTCTCCTCATATTTTTTAATTCTTTTTTCTTCATTATTTTCTGGTTGGATGTTTTTTTTCTTTCTGCTGGTCCACTCCGTTGATTTGAGTCCCAGTTTCTTTCTCATCCCTATTGGTTCCCTGCACATTTCCCTTCATTTCCTTTATTGTATCCTTCATTTGTTCAACTAATTGCGGCCATCTTTTTTCCAATCCTGTGAGCATCCTGATTACCAGTGTTTTGAACTGTGCATCTGATAGGTTGGCTATCTCTTCATCACTTAGTTGTAATTTTTTTGGAGCTTTGATGTGTTCTTTCATTTGGGCCATTTTTTTTTTCTCGGTGCACCTGTTACTTCAAGGGGCAGAGCCTTAGGTGTTCACCAGGGTGGGGTAACCCACGTCATTGTGTTGTAACCACTGCCTGTGGGGGCAGGGCCTGAGAGAACAATGGCACTTGCTCTGTTCTCCGCACTTCCCCAGCTACTGTCAAGCAAGTTGGACCCTTCTTTGCTGGCTCCGGGATGAGTGGACAGGCCTGCACAGTTCCAAGTCCCTGTGGGTCTCTCCAACGAACTCTCCTGTGAGGCTGGGAGTTCCTCCTGCTGTCATCTCAACCCCCACAGGTGTTTTCAATCAGTGGTTTGAGGCTTTATTTCCCTGCATTGGTGGGCTGAGCGGTCTGCTTCGCTCCCCAGCTTTTTCTCCTGGTTTATCTGTGCTCCAACGAAAGACCAACCAGTCCACCAGTCTCAGCCGCTGGGTCCAGGTGGGCCAGCTGAGGGTTTCACCAAGTGCACCTGCCGTGTTTTGGCCAGGCGTGCCCACCACGGGCTTCTCCAGGCAGCTGGAGTGTTGCTGGTACCGCTCCACAAACCGAGTCTTGCCAAGCACTCTCCACCCGGCTCCGCCCCACTTACCAGTCTGGATGAATGTGTCTTCTTTAACTCTTTGGTTGTCGGACTTCCACTCAGTCCAGTTTTCTGTCAGATCTGGCTGTTTTTGTTTTTTAAATTGTTATTTTTCCTCTTTTGGTTGAGTGAGGAGGCACAGTATGTCTACCTACGCCTCCATCTTGGCCAGAAGTCAAAATAAATTTTTAAACAGAAAAAAATTTCTTATTGTTATAAAAATATCATTGTTACCATATTTCATTACAACACCCCCCAACTGTCACTTGCCCTTTAATTTTTATGATTATACTTGGTCGTACAAAGTCTTCAGATTTTTTTTTTACAATGCTGCATATTAAATCTTCAAAACTTATTCAGAGTTTTTGATTTTTTGAATTGAATCTACTAGTATTTTTCTCATAATTTCTATTAGTTCCATGCTTAAAACAATCTTATCTCAAACTGAAACAATGTATCTGCATTTGATTCAATGTTTTTCTTAGTTTTTAGACATTTTTTTCGCATTTACCTTTTCATTCCTTTGGAATGTATCTGGGAACATAATGTAGTTGTGAAGTTCTAACTTGCTTCTTTTCCCCTAAACAATCAATTTTCCTGACATAATTTCTTGAATTTACTTGCTTCCCATTGACTAAATGATGCTTTGTTGAATTTTTATATGATACTTATGCTTAGATTTTAATCAGTAGTATTTCTTTTATTCCATTGATTGTTTCTTTTACCATTGTTGCGGGAAAATGAAGCGACCAAACTCCTGATGAGAGGTATGAGTCACAGACCCTTTATTACGCATGCGGAGCCTAGGGAGAAATCTCCAAATCCAGGGCCCCGAACCAAGGAAGGGACTGGCTTATATATGTTCAGGTAGTGATGAGAAACTATGTGGCAGAAGATTACAGGAGCCAGGAGTGGAAGTCAGGTCTAGCTTTCCTATTTGGGAGACAAAGAAAAAGGCACATGAGCTTGGGACTTCCTGCCTACATGGGCCTAGTGGCAAGCAAGGGTTACAGAAGCTTGATGCAGCAGTTAAATCTAGCTATCTTATTTGGTAAAAACAAAGCACAGAATGTTACATGATTCAAGCTAAACACAAGTTCTACAATCAAGGACAAAGCACAGGGGCTAAGTACGAAAGTTGCAAAGTACAGAGACAAAACATGGCAGCTTACAAAATACTGAGTCATAACACAGAGGTTGCCTGTTCTTCGCCCCCCCCCCGCCCCTCCTGCAGGCAGGAGGTGTTTCTGCGGGGGGGGGGGGGGGGGGGGCTGCTGCCTTCCCGGGGGATGGAGCCTGCCACAGCTCCTTGCTCTCTGCGAGCGGGAGCTGGAGCTGGTCTCTCGGAGTCCCACTCTCTGCAGACTGGGAGGTGTTTCTGAGGCTCAATAACACGGAGGTTACCTGTTACACCATGTCACATTGTTTCAATAATTATAGCCTTTTGAAACTTTTTTCTGATTTGGTTAGGCAAGTACCTTTGTTTCCTAAATGTCTTTGGATTACCATTTTTCATTTTTACAAAGTAAAATTCCATTTCATTTTTAAATGAGATGATGCATGTAACATGCCTAACACAGTGACTGACATACAGTAAATGTTCAAAAAATACAGCTCTTATCACTCATTATCATTATTTCTTTTTCTCAATACCTTTTGTGAAAACAAACTCCTTGAGGTTAAAGGTCAAGTTCCCCCATATAAACACCATAGTCTTCAAGATTTTGCCAGTATGGGGGAGAAAAATGCACCGCCCCACAAATTCGGTATGGAGTGTTAATGTGGCTCATTAGAAAAGTGAGCAGGCCTAGTGGAAATCTGTGTGCTCTTAGGCCAGCAGAAATCCACAGATACAGTCCCTGTAATATATTCTGCTGGTGCTTTTAGCAATAAAGTAGCAGATGTTGAACAAGGAGCCTGCCCCTGGCGATATCTGTTAATTGATGTGATGTGTGTTTTTATGAAATCTTGATCAAGATGTTTAATTTCTGGCTATAATGGAAACCCTAGAATGGGCAGAATCAAAGTATTCTTCTAAAAGAACATTAAGGAATATGATGATCAAAAATAATTATGAAAATCTCTACACCAGCAAAGAAGTAACTACTGTGTTTAGTCTTTTTTTTAAAGTGGGACAGGGGTGACTAAACAAATCAGTTGCTTAAAAAAGAAATAGAGTGGGGATACTACTTTCACAAGTTTGATGTGATCACCATAGGTAGACAAAGTATCTCACACACATAGATACATGCATGTAGACACAGACACACTCAAATAATATTCATGAGCCCCAAATGAAAACAAGAAAAACAAAAAGAAAAAACAAAACAGACACACAGAGAGAGACATGAGGATAGATACAAAGATAAACAAATCAAGAGAGATGTACACAGATACACTTTTCTTACACACCCATCAACTTGGCCAGTCTGCTCTTTTGGGGTTTAATAATTGCTGATTCTGCTTAACAGGAAGTAGCCAAATAATTGGCCTTGAAAAATTCCTTGCCCAGCAGTCTTAAATATATGACCACCATCCCAGGCAAGGAGATATAAAGCCTCACGTCAGGTGCCAACTTGTGGGTCCAGTTAATCCTCAGCTTTGAAAAAGGGACAGACAAAATCTATCAACCTGGTTCATCCATCAATCCACTATGCTTCCTCCTGTCATCAAGAGAGTGAGAAAGAATGATCTGTGGTGGCTAACCTAGAGTTTCTAATGTGTGGCCTTCCCTAAGTTAACATAATGACAATAGCAACTCACATGTGGAGCTCTTACCATTTGCTGGAAACCATGCTAATCTCTGTATGTACAAAATCTCATTCTATTCCAAAAACATCATAGCTTCATTTTAGAGATAAGAAAACAGAACCAGAATCAACACAAAGAACACTGTGTAATATAGCATGTGTAAGTCAGACACCTGAAAGTTGTTTATACAAGGAAGTTTCTAATTGACCACCAAGCTGAATTAAAGTTTTGGAGCATCCAGCTGTGAGGTCAGGTTGAGTATTAAACTTTATAGATTGGAATAAATGATGAATCAAGCCTAATTAGCCTTTTAGGCGAAGTGATTTCCAGTTTAAATCTATGTTAGAAACTGAGTCCATGACTCTAAGGGCTCTCAAAATCCTGTTTTAAGAAGGGAACATCATTCTTTTTTCTAAGGACACATAAAATTATTTAGCTACTCTGTAAAGCTATGGTCATTCTTCAGATAGCACTTCTGATAATATCTTCTGGGAATGAGTGGAGGTCATCTTAGCCTGATTGAGAGGTGCCAGAGGAGTTCTAAGTCAGTAATCGTCAGTTGCAAGTAATAATTATCTAGTCTACATCAGTTTTGCAGATAAAAAGATGAATAAGTGATTGCCTTCATACTCATCACAGAAAACTTCACTAAGTTCAGTAAATACTAATAATGTAAAGATTTCGGTCAAATGTGAACATATTGCATGGTAAATCTCAGGAGGCTGTTATAGAATTCAAGGGCAGGAATGTGGTGGAGCCACAGGAAGAAGCTGAAAAGGGAAAATCCACCAGCGACTAGCTTCTTTCCACTTCTCAGCTATACTTCTGTCTAAAGTTCAGTCATCCTCTACCTGAAAACCTGCAATACATATCACACTAATAATAATAGTAATAATAATAATAAATCGTTAATAATGAGTATGCTTCGCCTCCTCAGTTTCTATAAATCAGCTTGAAAGAATCACTAGTCTTTTAGGTCCAGTTCCAAATTCCGTGGGAAGAAACTGTGATTGGCCCAGCTTGGGTCATGTGAGTGCTCCTGGTCCTAACAGCTGCAGCCAGAGGTCTTGGATCACACAGTACCTGTGCCATGGCTATTGGAATTTGCCCTTGTGAATCTTTGGGTGAGGATGGGAAATTTCCAAAGGAAAAGCAATTTTGGTCAATTGGTAAGACCCACTAAAAGGAATTTTCTACAAAGATACGGGAAGAGAAGGGAATAATGAACAAGCTGATATCTAATATTTTTTAGTGTTTCTGTGTGTTAGGCATTATGCTGGGGAAGTACCTAAAATATGTTACATCAACTCTCCTATTTTTGCCACTTATGGATCTAAACTCATCTTTCCAAAGAAATTCAAAATAAACACCAAGAACTCCGTGAAGAACAAACATCATTCCATCCCTCATGGTTCTCCTTTCCCACAGTTTGACCCTCCAAATCCCACACCCCCCAAAAAATATTGACTCTCCCAATTACAAAACAAAACTCCCGTACTCATAAATGGAAACAAACCATGTATAAGGGGGATGCTATTTATGTTAGCAGCAGCTAGTCAAGAATGTTCAGTTGCATTTATTTTGAGTCAAATCCACCTACCCCTAATTTGCACTCATTTGGTTCAGTACTATGGAAAATAAGTTGAAAACCTTATCAACAAACCACCACTCAAATTTGTATTAGTTTCCTAGTGCTGCCATAACAGAGTGCCACAGACTAGGTGGCTTCATCAACAGATATTTATTTATTTTCTCACAATTATGGAGCGCAGAAGTCCAAAACCAAGGTGTCGGCAGGGCTGGTTTCCTCTGAGGCCTCTCTCCTTGGCTCGTTGACGGCCTCCTTCTCCCAGTGTTCTCACGTCGTCCTTCCTCGTGCAAGCCTGCCCGAATCGCCTCTTCTCATGAGCATACCAGTCGTATTGGGTTAGGATCCACCTGTATGACCTCCTTTTACCTAAATTACCTCTTTATAAAGACTCAGTCTCCAAATATATCACATACTGAGGTACTGGGTGTCAGGACTTCAACACAGGAATTGAGGGGAGGACACAATTCAGCCCATTCAAAAAGTCTTTGAGCCCTGGCTGGGTGGTTGAGTTGGCTGGAGCGTCATTCCATACACCAAAAGGTTGCGGGTTCAATTTCCAGTCAGGGCACATATATAGGTTGTGGATTCAACCCTAGCTGGGGTGTAAACAGAAGGCAGAACGCAACTGATCGATGTTTCTCACATCAATGTCTGTCTGTCTCTCTCTTTCTCTCTCTCTTTTCCCTCCTCTCTCTCTGAAATCAATAAACATATCCTCAGGTGAGGATTACAAAAGTCTTTGAAAACCATTCCTCTTCTGCCACCAAACCTGTAATCTCACCATTAAAGAGCAATTTCGCACATTAACAATATCTCCTTGATTTCCAGGGTGTATTTTATCAAGGTGGAAGGGTGTAAAACCTGTCCTGTGGAAAGAGGTATGCTTTAAGCTAATACCTCATTGTAAAATAGCTGGCTGCCATCTCGGATTAAAGGAAAAAAAAACACTCTAGAGAATGGGGTTTGGTGGATGCCTGGGTTAGAAGAAACTTTCTTCTTTCTTCCTTTCTTTCATAGAATCAGGAGAAAAAGAAAAATGACACAAGACCTGGGGTAAAGTCCATCTCCCTGAAGGTGCAGATCTTTAAATGTCTCACGTGGCATAGCTTTGACTCCTTCCATGGCAACTCCAAAGACTTTTGGAGGACCTAGAAGGCTGACAGAGTCCTTTTGCCTCCTAAGTAATGCCGTATTGTGTTTAGACCTCAGCATCTTTCACATTACTTTTCAACAAAAGCAGCCTGCATCTCACCATGACCTTTGTCTCTCTCCATTGAGGATATAACCAGGCTAAGATTCACCATGTTTCTCCTCATTTTCTCCTCAACCAAGTGTCAAGAGTTTTGCCTAATTTCATTGGCATTCAGAAAGGCAGTTGAGTTCCAACTTTTAAGCTTCACTCTTCCAGGAGGCTTCCACAGGCACAATTTCAACTCCTTGGTCCACAGAGAAAGGGGTGGTGGTTGGTGATGAGCTAATTTAGTACCTGCTGCCAATGTACTCAGTAGTTAAACAGATTAAATTAATTCTCCTTAGAACAGCAGTTTTCAACCTTGGCTGCACATTGTATGCATCTTGGGAGCTTTAAAAAAACACTGATGACTGAGTCCCACCCCTAGATTCTGATTTAATTGGTCTGGGGTGCAGCCTAGGCATGGGGATATTTAAAAGCTCTCCAGGTGGTATAAATTGCAAGCAAGTTGAGAACAGTTGCCTTAGTTGTTCTCAAAGTGTGGTCCTCAGACCTGCAGCACCAGCATTACCAGGGTGCTAACTTAAAATGCACGTTCTCAGGTTCCATCCAGGTCTCGTAAATCAGAATTTCTGCAGGTGGGGCCCAGCAATCTGTATTTTCACATGCCTGCCAGGTGATTCTGATGCACAAGAAAGTTGAAGAACCACTTTTCTGGTGGTCCTCGGTGTTGGACCGCACTCTGCTTGTTAACAGATACTGTTCATGTCCTGCTCAGCTTCTTCGTTCTGACTCTGCTCACAATTAAAGTCCTTTTGCTCCACCTCCAAGTTCAGCCTCATCTTCATCTCCAGGTCTAATTCTCACCTAAGCTAGGAAGGATGTCAGGCATGCAAATACTCTGAGACTGAGCATAGAATTCATGTTCCTGGCAACACTTGTTCTGACCCCTTCATGCCCATCTCTAATGAGTAGACCTACTTCACAGACCAGTTCCAAACTGGCCCACCTGTTCTGACTACCATGCTATTGTCTTTTCTCAGAATCAGAACTCTGAGTCAGCTTCCTTATCTGAATCAACTTCCTCATACCCCTTATTTCACTAACATTGGGGAACCTAATTGTGTATACTGATACCATCCTCCCCAAAGACCAATGCCTTTCTCTGAATTTCCTCTGAAATATCTTATTTCTCTCCCTAATGTGGGCTTTTTTAAAGGAAATAAGGAATTATGTAGGTGGAGGTTTATTACCTGACTTTAAAGATAACACCTACTCATCATAGAAAACTTAGACAAACCAAAGGAACAAAAAGAAAATAAAAGCCATCTCTGTGAAACAACCACTTTTTAATGTTTTGGTGTATTTGCTTCATTTTTGTATGAAGCAAATACACTTTATGTATGTTATGTTCCCCTTGCACTTTATGTATGTTATGTTCTACTTTGTTCCAACAAGTATATGAGGTAAGTTACAAAGGGGCATAAAATACAAGACATAATGATTTTAAAATACCTTATTGATTGAATTATTGGTCTCAATGTTTCACTCCACAGTAGTTTACAAGGTATACACATTCTGACATGATGGATGAAATATGTATCACACACGCACCTTGAGTTTTGGAACTAGCCATGTAATTAGCTAATGGGATATTAGCAATGATACCTCTTATACTCCAGTGATCTGCCATATAAATAACATACCACAGCCCAGGCTGGGTAGCTCAGTTGATTAGAGCATCATATTGATAGGCCAAGGTTAGGAGTTTGATGTCCAGTCAGGGCACATACAAGAATCAACCAATGAATGCATAAATAAATGGAACAATAAATTGATCTCTCTCTCTCTCTCTCTCTCTCTCTCCCCCTCTCCCTCTCTCTCTCCCTCTTCCTCCCCCCTTCTCTCTATTTCTAAAACTCAGTAAATTTTTAAAAACTAGAGAATTTTTTTAAAAAAAGAAATAACATACCACTGCCCCTTCAGTGTAGGGCCCAAAATGAGACATAGGGTGCAAACCCGTTTCCACCCCAAGCAAACCAGCAGATGCAAGAAAAATAAACAATTTCTTATTATTGAATGCTAATGAGTTGGGTTTTGGATAGTTTTATTTTGCAGAAATAGCTGATTGATGCACGCTCTGTTTCTTTTATTCTTAGATACATGTTTTCATGCCATAGTATCATTGAAGTCAGGATATGTCTATAATCAATGAAATGTCATAAATTTTTGGCAAAGGTCTTTTTTCTCTCTTTGTGGTATGTAAAAGAATGTTGTTTATTATACAGGTGCGGGCAAAGGAGGTGTACAGTTGTGAGTACACCAAACATAACATTCATTTTGTATTATTACTTATTACTTATTATATTATTTTTCATATGAACAACTGCACACATACTTTTGCCCACCCCTGTATTTGATAGCATCCTAGATTGTATGAAAAACAGTAGGTGAAAAACCAATTATAAATTAATATATACAGTATTTGTCCATTAGAATTCACATAATATATATGCACATACACATATTATTTACATATATTGTACATGTGTATTTTACAGATAGATACTTTATGTGTGCATAATATGTGTGTATATGTGTATGTGTGCATGTATATAAATTCATATATAATTTCAAAAAGTAAATTTTGGTTGTTGTAGAAGACATAAGAATACATATTAGGGAAATAATTTTCTCTTCAGTTTGGGAGAAAAACTAGATGGTAATTTTTGACTTTGGAATTCAAGGCCCTTTATGTCTAGATGAAATGAAACAAAGGGAGAATTAAATCTCTAAATATACTAAAAGAAATTACTTAATTGAATGCTAGTTGGTCAAGATAGCAGTCAGGATGGTGGGAGACTAGTACTTATGGAAAAGTGTGGCAGTGAGAAATCCCCAGTGGTGGGGGACAGTCAATAAATTCCAGGAAGAGTGAAGTTTAACATTTTTTGTAATTAACCTCAACTGGTATTAGATTCTTCTCACACCATAGCCTTTCTGAGAAGATATGTGGAAAGGGGCCAATCTTCCCTATTTGGGGTGATAGATCCCAGGAGGCAGAATGAGAGGAAATATAGTGAATTCACTAAATCCACAGATAGCTTTATAAGGACTAGATGCCCATAGATTAAGAAATATGGGTTCAAGCTATATTCATTGCAAAAGCAAGCATGTTTCCAAAAATTCTGAGGACTTCAGAAGTCTAGGGTAATATATGCAGGGAGGAAAAAAAACGAAAAGAAAATGTACCAACACATTGTCAGTATTATCACTAGGAAATGGAATTTCTTTTATATATATACTTTTCTATGCTTTCCAAAGTTTCCATAATGTAGATCTACTGACTTCATAAGCATATAAAAATATGTTTTTATAAAGTGTACAAGAAAGAAAAAATAAGATGGTGAGATCACAAAAGGGAACCAAGAGTGTGACTGTGAAAACGTTCTGTTTGTATATCCTGCTCATTTTTCATGAATCAAAAGTATTTACCTCATTTTATTGTAAACTCTTCACAATATCATTAGTGATGGCTATATAACAACATATAAATGAATGAATCATAATTGAGTCAATCCTCTCTTGTTATATAATTGAGAAATAATTAAGTTTTTTCCATTTTTCATTCTATTAGTGATAACTATACTGAATATTTTTGTACATAAATCTCATCCATTCCTATCAAAATTCTTCTAAGCATGGTCTAATTATTTAAATGTCTTGCCCTTTACTCTTCTCACTTTATGAAACACTCCATAACCGATAGCTAAATATCCCCAATGCCTTTGGCTTACTTACCTTCTTTTCCTCAAGTGTTATGATTCCTGATCTGGAACCCCTTCCAACTCCAATGAGCATATAGAAGTCCCAAACTTCTAGTGCTTCAACTCAAAACAGCATTGTCACCACACTGCTCATTTCTCTTAAAACAGTGCCTCATAAAAAACACTTCTAGCAACTGTGCACATTCGTCACTGGAGCAATGAAGGATGATGTGGGTGTTATTCAAAAACTGTTCAGAGGAAATATGTTAGTGGATGCTCCCAAGTTTCCAATGATTCCTCAGAAGCCACACCAATTCTCTCTCTCCCTCTCTCTTTCTCTCTCTCTCTCTTCCCTTCCCCCTCTCTCTTTTCTAAAGATCCATAGGAATTAGCAACATCCCAGTAGGTCATGAAGGAGATGGACAAGATTCACTGATTTCTATTTACTTGATGGGGCTTTAAGCAATCCTAGTTTTATGGGGCTATGGGGACACACACATACACACACAGATTTTTCTTCTTTCTATTATGAGAGTTCAGAAATCCTCAAAAGACATGATTATCCTTTATAAAACTGGTCCCAGTTTGCTCATCTAACAGATTTAAGCTCAGGGTCAGTGGAATTTTTTTGTTTGACTTGTAAAATATGCTCAGTTCTCCAATTCTTTGTTTCTTCCCAAAGGAATCATGAGGAGTCTGACATTTGGCCCAAAGACAGGCTCAAATCCCACCCCATTACACCTACACACACACAAACACACACCCCATAAGTAAAACATGCTCTTAAAATGTTTGAAACCCCATCAGAAAATTATTTCCCTGCAGCTCTTTATTTCCATCATGGTGCAGAAAGAATGGAATGGCTAGCTTCTGGATTGAGGCGGATGGCATTCTAGGTCTGATGAAGTCCTTCTACGTACCCTTGAGGAGGTGGATTTGCAAAGCCTTAGGCAGATAAGTTGGGAGAAGATGGGAGTTTACAACTGTCTGAGCCCTTCCCTGACATTCAGCTCTCTCAAGAGATAGTTTTCAAAGATTAGTCAGATGACTCCTACTCCAATGTCATGGGCACCTATTGTTTTGCCTCTCTAGAATTTATTTCTGTTCACAGAATCCCCATCCCTACTTTTTTGGAAAGGAGCCTTGTCTCCCTCTTCTTGCATCCATGTGCCTTAGTAGATCTAACATAATCATCACTTTGGCTCCCCAGGTAGTCAGGCGATCCAAACCCAGCCAATGAGACTACTCCATTCCTTATACACAATGATTGGTTCAAGAGCAGGCACAAGACTTGAACAAAATTAAACAGAGCCCATAAGTATCAATTATGAGCCCATAGAGAAAAACACAGGAAAACCAAAACAGGAAACTGGGCTAAGTAAGACATCTTACTATGGGATTTGAGCATATAGACTCAGGATACTTAGACTTAAAAATGATGTGAGCCAATATACTGTTATTCTCTTTTATTTAAAACTAACAAATCACCTCATACCTGTCAGAATGACTATCATCAATAAATTAAAAAACTACATGTGTTGGCAAGGATGTGGAGAAAAGGGAACCCTGGTACACCATTGCCACTATAAAAAAGTGTATGAACTTTCCACAAAAAATTAAAAATAGAATTACCATATGATCCAGCAATTCCACTCCAGAGTATTTATCCAAAGAAATCCAAACTACTAATTTGAAAAGATATATGCTCCCCTGTGTTCACTGCAGCATTATTTACAATAGTCAAGACATGGAAGCAACCTAAGTGGACATCAATAGATGATTGGATAGAGAAGTGGTGGTGTATATAGGACTTCTGGCCAAGATGCAGGCATAAATAGATATGCTTTGCTTCCTCACGCAACCAAAAGAAGAGCAACAACCAATTTAAAAACAAAAACCAACCAGAACTGCCAGAAAATTGAACTGTATGAAAGTCTGACAACCAAGGAGTTAAAGAAGAAACATTCATCCAGACTGGTAGGAGGGGCAGAGATGGGCAGCCAGGGTGGAGATGACCCAGCTGGTGGACTGGGTGGTCCCACATTCATGTGCAGATAAACTGGA